>JAJHUR010075728.1:0-21126 GCA_027495735.1 Lutjanus campechanus | reverse complement strand
CTCTCATCTCTCTATTGTCATCCCTAGTCCCATGTTATCCAATAAACTCCCTCCCTCAATGCTTGTCCTCACTGGTGCTCATAATCAAATTAGATTTGCTCCAAGTAGCGGGAGGAAAGACTAACTCTCAGTGCAGACACCAAACAGACAACGCCCTTCAACTGACATTTGTTTTCTCAATAACTTGTGGCTTTGGCAATGAGAAGAGGATGGTAGATGTCACACTCCCACACAGGCAAGAGTGCGCGCGTGCACACACACACACACACACACACGCACACATACGTAGCGTAAACAGTATTAACCAGGTTTAAGGCAATGACAACAAACTCAGGGAGGGATTCCCCAGAGGTTTATGAGTTGGATTTCTCAGCAGAACTATTGCCTTCAATCTTATAACCGCACTTGACCTTATTGTTACACGTGTCACTGTAACTCTCAGGGAATTTATACGTGAGTATGTGTGTGTGTGTGTGGGTGTGTGTGTGTGGGTGGGTGTGTCACTTCAGAACTTGTATCTATATATTGGTGAAAGGGTGCACAAATTATGAACAACAATAGGTTCCTGTCATGACAGGTGCCTCAAAGGAAACTTTTAAACTCTAGTGCTGAAATGATTAGTACCACGGTCGGGGTGAATTCTCAATTCTGATTGGCTGCAGGGTGTCCATTATTTCCTGATAAGTAGTGCCATTGAAATTGTCCGTTCACCGTTCTAAATTAATGCTCTGGAGAGAATAACCATAGCAACAGGGATGCAGTCAAAGCCTCCTTTTACAATTTATTCCAACAGGTTAACAAGCTGTTTAAAACACTGAGCGCCTGAAAACCATAGGATGGCGACTATAACACACAAGATGCAAGAGGTACACTGCCTCTCTGAACTTACTGAACTCACCTCGACACTTCAGTCTGTGGATAGTACATATAGTTGATTTATTGACTCTTGATATTGACACGGCTGGATAGTTAGCTAGTCCCATATTAAACATACTGTCAAATTATATTCCGTCACCTTACTTAGGAAAAAATATGAACGGTAGCTACTGGCGAAAGAAAAATATATGTTTGGTCCCATTTGAATTTGCCATGAATTATGTATATGGTAATTGTTAACGTAAAGGATCATTTTACAAATCAAGAAAGTCGCTGTTTGCCATAAAACTGTTGAACTACAAGACTGTGAACATTTGTAATTAGAAACAACTACACACCCAGAAGTCGCGTAAGAGACGTCATGACTTTCTCCCTCCAAAAGCTAACCTAGCCTGTGTGTTTTCGTACGGGGATGTAGTCACGTTCTTTCACTTCCAAGCTTTTAAGAGGACCCCAAGTCACTGGATAAAACACATCAGGTAAGATAAAGTTACAAGACGGCCGTGTTGGTGATGTTCGTGACGTATATTGTGTGTGACGAGAGATGACTTCACTGAGTGCTTTCACACAAAACTCACTCTATGAGCTGAACAGACTACAAATATCTCCCGTTGCCAAGTCATGTCTCAGGTTTGTCCAATTTACTGGAGTGATGAACAAAGCTTACATTGCATAAGAACCTTATGGGATGGTAATGATTGTTCAAGGTATTAGTTAAACCCTCTGGGATTACCAGGGAAACTGGGCTATGGCTTTGCATTTTGATTGCAGAACACATGCAAATATAAATTAATGGTGATAGTTTTTTTTCTTTGGCAAGTTAGCATGGTACATTTCAGGTAAACATTGCATCGGACGTGCCTGGTCTACGTTTCGTCCATTACTGCCTCATCACCTCGTTTGACATTTTCCCTTACATAAAGCAAACCAATCAGTTTAGCTGGCTCTAGTTTCTCAAATGTGAGGATTTGCTCTTTGTCTTTGTTTTATATAATTTTAAAAGGAATAACTTTGAGGTTTGGACTGTTGATAAGACTATAACAAGCATTTTACACTAGGAATTTGTGATAACCGGGGCGGTCCTGAGTTTGACTCCCCGAGCCGGCAGAGCCTTTCTGTGTGGAGTTTGCATGTTCTCCTTGTGACTGCGTGGGTTCTCTCCGGGTACTCCGGCTTCCTCCCACAGTCCAAAGACAGGCATCATAATAGGTTAATTGATGACTCTAAATTGCCCATAGGTGTGAATGTGAGTGTGAGTGGTTGTCTGTCTCTATGTGTTAGCCCTACGATGAACTGCCAACTTGTCCAGGGTGTACCCCGCCTCTCGCCCAATGTTAGCTGAGGTAGACTCCAGCCCCCCCGCAACCCTCACGGATAAGCGGTTACAGAAAATGAATGAATGAATGAATTTGTGATAACCATATTTTCATTGACTGACCTTTTACAGACGAAACGACTATTTGATTCATTAAAATTGTAGATTTATTGAAATTATATTGACCCCAGTCACTTATGCAGCCTTATAACACATGATATACTTACGTATAACCCTGCTTCTTATGATTTGTCTGATCAAGAGAAACCCTTTTCATGCTGTCTGTCACCTGGTTAAAAGAGTTAAGTGTCTGTTTTTACTCTGCAACAGTAGTGCTCTGATCATCATTATCCATGCTACCCACATGCTTAACCATTTGCCACCGCAGCCACTGTTTTTACATCCCACCAAGCACATGAGCAGCCATAATGACACTAATTGCCCAAGAGCTCACTTTTCCTCTGAGTGGTTGTGTACTGCTTTGCACCGTAAGAGCCATCTGCGTTGCCGTCTTAAATCGATCTATCTTTCACATTCCAAAACTACAAAGGGACAGGGAAAAGCACCACTCCCATTCATAAATAATGTGTACGGGGTGCGGGGGTTGTGGGCTGCTGTTTCTTTGTGAGCAGGGAGTTGGATGTCTCCAGCACACTGGAGGTCTGGGAGAGTGAAGTAGCTCGTGACATCTGACCCTAGTACTATCTTCCTTCTCAGGGTGAGGAAGAAGAAAATGCTGCCAACACAAACTGATATTTTACTCCAGCAGAATGTTTCTATCCTCCTTTTAGCTTGTGGACATTTCACTTTGCATTTATAATTTAGTTATGAACCAGTTTAGTTTATTCTCAAACCACCATATAACGTCCAATAAATCGTCTTATTTAATAGAGAGTGGTACAGGTGTTCATTTAATATTCGTAAAACATAATAATTAGAGTAGGAAGATAAATTTAAATGTGAGTCAAACAGGCCAAGATATTTTTGACTTATTTAATAGAACTCCCTCGCAATAGCTCCAGGAAACATTAGTCAGCCAGGCAGCCTTTTTCTTCTGCTTTGTGCTGCTGATAATCAGCATCACAGTCAATTATTAAAAACCAGGGAAACAGAAAATATGTCTCTTCATTTTTTGTATTTTAAATGGAAAACAGATAACAGTAATGACAAAGTTATTAAATTGATTCGCATTTTTGGAAATTAGCTTATTCCCTTTTTGCCTAGGGTCAGATGGGAAGATCGATACATGGACACGTGTTTGGAGGCAGAATTAGCTTAGCGCAGCGTTGTAGTCAAGACCAACTAAAACAAGACCAAGTCATGATCAAGACCAGAGTGTATCGAGACCGATACAAGACAAGACTTTGAGGGGCTGAGACCAGGTCAAGACCACGAACCAGACAGGATGAGACTAAGTCAAGAGCGAGTGATGTTTCTAGCTCTTAACAGCTACACAATGCCTGTGATACCACTAGCAGCGCCTCAGCGCATCTCAGAAGCAGCTCTCCGCTCCGCTGCAAATATGTGGAGCAGAGTCTATTTTTGACAGATGCCGTGTCAATTAACACAGAGCAGACCGAATGGGCAGGAAGTACGACACAGAAAAGGCTGGGAGAATCCGGTTAATTTTCTAAATAAAAGTGCAATCACAAAGACAGACAGAAAAGAAACTATTTAACCACATAGCCTGCTTATCCATGGTAGAAGGACAAACAGCAAGGAAAGAGGACCTAATCAACAAAATCTGAGCAAGTAAACATAATAAGGCGAGCAAAATTGCTCCGCTGCTGAAATGCTTCTCAAATACTGCTGGTGGGGCTTGCAGCTGTGTAAAGGATGGATCAGAACCCTGATGCAGACATGCCATGCTTGGTGGAATCAACCGGTGGGGTCTGTCTCGTCATTGTCACAAGCAAAAACGTAACTAGCTACCTAGCTTTGCTAGCATAACTTAGATTCGACCTACCTTTCTTTATGCTTCCTTTCTCAGTGCTAACAAAAGTTTGATGTGGTCCCAGCCGTCCCAGCAAGCATTGCATTGCAAAATTTATATACTGCAGTGTGTTTTCTTTTAGACGCTGTTTTGCAGATGAACTCTTTGTTGTTTAGGTAGACAAATTTTATTACAGAAGGTTTGGCTGATATCTCCTAGCAGACAGCCACACATAGATATATAATAGAATGTGATAGGGCATTGCCACTCAGCCTTGGTACCAATTTTTCCCAGTGGCCATGCATGGTATTACAGTGTCATCACAATGCTAAGTCTATTGGCTGTACAGAAACTCACACACAGGGCCCGTGGGTGAATCTACTGTGCATATTCAGTGGGCTGCATTCTTCTAGTAAACCTAGAAGCTAGAAAACTTTAGCCTATGTGCCAGGTGAGCAATTCTCATTGGACTGAATAGGCGGCATCTTTACATCTGGTATCAAGGTCTTAATAGTACATCCATACAGCTGGAGCTTCTCCTGTCTCCCGCATTCACTTTCTTGGAGGGTGTGTGAAAGGGGGGTGGGAAGGAGTAACAGCCAATAACGGTAACAAACCAGTAACAGTAACAAAAATTTCAAATTAGAAATGAGTCAAGTTGCACTTGAAAGTAAAGTTTTACAGCTAACAGAGCTATGATGTTGACAAATAAATCAGACAATGCACAAGCAATTTAGAGATAGTTCCACAGTTGTGGTCTTGACTGGTATAAAGTCCTCTTTGTCTGAGGCAGAGACAAGACCGAGGAAAAATGTGGTCGATTCTGAGACGAGACATTAAAAAAGTAGTCTCAAGAGCAAGACTGATCTCAAGTACTATGACACTAGCTTAGCATAACACCAAGTATAGAGGTAGGAGAAACAGCTAGCCTGACTCTGTCAATAAAACTCACTAATTAATGTGTACCATTTTTGTGTAATCCCTACATTAATGGAAATAAGTTGTTTTTCATGGGGAATTACCAGAGACTGTATATAGAAATGGACAAGATGACAGCTTGAAGGTGAAGTATCTCGATCGCTCCCTGATGGCTGCAGTACAGGTCATTAATCCCGCCTCCCCAATGTTAATCGGTAGGTCATGACCCAAACTAAAACATCAAAGTACACATAAAATAAATTTCTACCAAAGATGGTTTCTGTCATTTTAGGTTTTCTGTCATTTAAGTTTTACTCATACTGATAACTTTTATAGCTACGCAGACTGGCTTTAAAAAAACGTGACCAGCACAAGATGGCAGCACCCATATCCAGGACATTTTGGCTTCATTTTCCATCTTTATTTACATTTGATGGGAGCCGCAGGGAATATTTCACAGCAGCTAACTGCAGTAACTTAGAAATGGCTCCAAGGTATCAGTCCTCTCAGTTAACCACAAGAAAGCAAACAACTGTAATCCCCAAAATATCAAACCATCCCTCCTAGTCCATAAACACATCACTTTGTATTTTCACTTTGCAGTTACTGACACGACAGTCAGTGTCACAGATCTGCAGTGCTAAATATGCTCTTATGTCCATTTTAATAGGAGCAAAGTCAATCAATTTTGTATGAGCTCCAAAATGATTTAGGTGGACAAATCAGGTCAGGTCCATTTCCCCTCTTTGAGAGACATATAGCCTGAATTATTTTGAGAGAAATTTAGTTCAGTTTTCAGATCTCTCCAGACTCACTCCCATCTCTTGCTCTTTGCAGGAGGTAAAGAAAACAGTACAGACAATCATTAACAAACAAGGATGAGCTGTCACGGCTTACTTCGGCCACAAGTCAGACATACGGCCAAAACATGTTGCAAAACATGGCATTGCACAGCACCATCTTGTCATCTGTATCAGAAAACAGGAACATATTGTAGGCGGGTAATTCTGTGCAGTGCCATCCACAGATGTGTTTTCCAAAAAGGTGTATTCAAGGATGTGGAATTACCTTTGAATTGCCCTCCCTGTTATTTTAAGATGGCAGAGAGATAAGGGAAGCACAGTACCTCTTCATGCGGGAGGTTAATGTGTGTCTGTGCTCACTTGTCAGATGTAATTGAAGGGAACAGCTTATGAAAATGAGGTGGCAGGGATGAGGTCTTTAATTAGATCAAGATCATGGACAGAAATGAATTAGAATCACCACTCTCATTACCCACAGCAAAACTGGAGCAGTGCGACAGTGAGTACATGAAGGAAAACTTTAATATCTCAGAGACAGTCTTACAGTATAAATGAGGTTTTGGGGGACCATTGCTCTATTTTGTAGAGCCTCACTGGACCAAAACAGAATCTATTAGCATATTTGTGCCTACACCAGTCCTATTATCTTCATTGTTATATCTGATGCCTTATTTACTTCCATAAAATCACCATGTTCATTATTTGTGAATAAACTCAAGCATGTATAAAGCTCAATTTAGCCGAGATGAATGCATGCTGAATGATGCAACACATACGCCATCTAGTGGTGAGACTGCCATATGAAAGAACACGTAAAAGACAAGCAGGTGACAGAATTACATTGCAATAACTGAGACCCCACACACATTCTACATTGTGAATAGGAATTTTTACCTTCAGGCAGAAGTTACAGAGCCAGAAAATACAAAAAACAACCACTTTAAGTTTCCCTTCCTTCCAGCATCAACAGCTCTACTTAACAAGCAACCAGCTCAATCCTCACATATAACATTTATGCATTACATGCATTTTATAGTTATTTGTGGTCTTATTCCTTATTTTAATAATTTATGGGTATTCATACTTTTTAAATATTTATATTTAATATTATTAATATAATAAAAATGTAATATAATTTAATATTTTGTCTTCTATTTCTGTTATATTATGTATACTATGTATGTATTTATTTATTATTGTGTGTCTGCTGTACCACTGTATTTTCCTGTTGCTTTACCGACTTGTGTCTTACTCTTAGAAATAAAGGTGCTAACTAGAACCAGAAAGGGTTCTTGTGCTTGTCTCCATATGAGAAACCTTTTTTGTTCCTGGTAGAACTTTTTATAAAGGTTCCAGTTGGAACCCTTTCAGAGAGTTCTATCTAAAGCCCCACATAAAGGGTTATACCTAGCACCATGAAGGGTTCCTTGGCTTGTCCTCATAGGAGAACCCTTTTTTGGTTTCTGGTAAAACCTTTTATAAGGGTTCCATTTCGAACCCTTGCTAACTGCAAGGTGCAATGTGCAGCACGCTCTGTTGATAAAATCCTTGATTACAATTCACTAGTTAGCACCAAGGTTCCAAGAACCTTGATGGAACCAGTTCAAGAACCAGAGCTAATTTGGTGGAAAAGTGCCTCCAAGGGCTTCTACTGAGAACTTTTTTATATTATGGTACCAAAAAACTGTGATGAAGAGTTCTTCGGGCATTTCAATAATTGAAAGACTCTTTCCACACATCTCTAGATTAAAAGGGTTTTTAATGGAACCATAAGACTTACAAAGAACCCTTGAGGAACAGTTTCTTTTAAAAAAGGGTTCCTCAGAAGCTAATGGTTCTAGATAGAACCTCAGCTCTGCAGGAAGAACCCTTTTGGGACATTTATAAGTGTACACTGAGTGTAAGCAGCTGGCGAACTTAAATTCAATACTTGCACACTAACACTCCACCACATGTGACATCATACGATGAAAACACAAGAACTTGGGGAAATTGTCGCCCAGAGTTCAGCCTCACCATTCAAGTACACCGTAACCGAACTCCGAATGCATCCTCCTGATTGGTGGATAGTGAGGGGGCGGTATACTTGGGTCTGCCTGACAGACTGACAAGAGGGCATATCGTGACACACTAACACTGATACGGAAGGAAACAAACTGTCCTGTGAAGGAATAGATCAGTCAGGTTCTACTACACGTGTTTGAACTGCAGCAAGAAGTGGACTCATGCATCGTAAACAGAAGAGTTAGTGAAATTCACAGCAGTTATTGAGACTAAACTAAAAGGTACTTACCAGCACTGTCCTCCTCTGAACCGTCAGGTACGTTCGTGTGGTTTTGAAGACATCATACGCACATTATGTCCTTGAGTCAGTTAACACTTAACAGCTTAAAATGTTGCCAAATTAGTCATTCCTGTCTCGAAATTTAGCGACCGTTAGCTGCTCTTAGCAGTTAGCAAACGTTAGATATGATTTAATTAGTTAGCTACTGGTAGAGCTGTGTGTGTCAGGCGGGCTTCACATCATTAACATTTCGTTTCAAAAACAGGTTAGTAAGAACGTTGATATTAAGATGGTGAAACTATTTTTTACGAAAGCAACTTGGAAACTGTTCCTATTTAACACATTTGAACAATAACGTATTCAGCGCTTCATTACTGACAGTTAAGACTGGTATCACAGACTTATCAAAGCTCACAGGTGTGTCCTCCATAAACGCGCGTCTTCTGTCACTCCCGCCATTCATTTAATATCTTTCGGTTGAGTAGCACAATGGTAAACCTGCAGTGATCGTAAATATGATTAGTTTAACACACTCAGTTAGTTTAAGGTGACAACTTGTCAAGAGCCAGACTAATACTGAATTTATGGGGCTGATACAGATGGATCGGCCACTACTTTATACAGTATATAATATGTAGAACATATACACAAACACTTTTTTTTTTTACAGTGTCCCTCAAATGTGGTTATCAAACACTTGTGAGGCAGGATATTTTATTTATATTTATTTATAATTTATATTTATATTTATTTGCTTTCAGTGGTATTTTGTAATTAATAGATTCTCATTCTCATTTGTTTTTCATAGAGTATAATGCAGATTGTTTTGTTTATGTGCATTTGAACCTTTTTCTTAAAGCTAAACTATGATTTTTTTTTTCCACAAGAAAAACAATGCATGGTTAGATACTAATATATGTTAGCATTGTCCCATTGTGTACATTTTGGGGCGCCCAAATTAAAAAAAAACATAGAAAAGGCAGTTTAACTCAAACTAACACAACCTTATCTAACTGTGACAATTAATAGCACTGGGTGTTACATTCTTGAGGGATTGTAACACCCAGTCTTATCAATGAATCTGTATATTAAACTTGAATTATTGGTAGAATATGTAGGATTTGTCTGTTGTGTTCTCATTCCCAGGACATAAAATACAGATGTTTTGTGTTGGTAAAGCACAGCAAAAATAATGAGGTACAGGCGGAGGCAGAGGTCTCTGCGGATGCAGGCGTTGCCACATACTTCTGGCGGGTCGTGGGTGATGATTGAGAGGGAGCATTGTTATTAAAGAGGGGTTGTTTTTTGCGTGTCTGCATAGCACAGTTCAGCATTAAGTTAATAGTTACTCTGTGGCCACTAAATATTCCATGTAGGTGATGCCCTGTGGCCACCAAGTTTTATTCCCATACTGTGAGCCTATGCCAATACATTATGTTCTGCAAACATCTCAATTCCTTTGTGCCTTTTAGTTTAACACTCTGCATAAACAGCAAACAGTTCTTGTCTTTGGCTAAGCTACTGATGCAGTCCTTACAGAAAGACCAGAGATAGGACAGCCAGAAACACAAACGGGGGACTATGAAAAAAACAAAACAGCAGTAAAAATTTAGAAGTGAAAGGAAGCAGAAGTTGAAGGGTCAAGAGTCTGGCACATGTGAACATAGTGCACTGTGATGCGTGACATCTGTTTCCTCAACCAGCCGAGGAGTCTAGCTCATCTTTAATCAGAAGCAAAGTCAGGAAACACCATATCACAATTCATGAGAAAAATAGATAACAGAAGTGTCACAGTTAAAGAAGGCTGTCTTAAATAGCCTTTTCTGTGTTTTTGTTTCACATCTGGGCCACCAAAAATGTGCTCTGGCCACTAAATTTAGGGACAATGCTGAAACATATTGGCATCTACAGTATCTCTGCATTGTTTTTTTGTAAAAACAGAAAAAAAAAAATCCAACATAGTTTACCTTTAAGGAAAAAGGTTCAAATATACATAAAATGCTGCCTATGAAGCTAGTGAAAAACAATCTGAATTATTTTCTATAAAAAATGGCATATGGGACATATCAGATAAAATATATACAATATATAAAATGATATAGCTGTGACAGACCAATATTGGTTGGCCAATATATTGGTCAGGCTCTAATTTTGTTGAATTTTCTCCTTCGGTCTATCTGTCTGGCTTCACTTCAATACTTAAGACCGTCGTGCATCTACACAAAAACCCTCTAATTAAGCCCCGGTGCTGCGGGGTGCACAGGAGCAAAGTTCACCACTTTTTTCTCCATGTGAAGAAATAAAAACAGTTCACAGCTAACACAATCATTTATTTTAAAGTTGATCTCCATAGCTAAAACCCTGACAGACGGAGAAAGGTTTTTGCAGTGAGACACGTCTGTGCACATGCACAGATGCAGCATAAAGACATTCAGACAGGGAGAGCGAGCGAACTTCTGCATAATATTCTCGAGTTTGACGTGATGAAACTCTTCATCAAGTTAGTCTCACGTTTGATTGTGTGCTTGGTAGGGGTGTAACAATACATGTATTTGTATTGAACCGTTTCGGTACGCGAAGTTCGGTTCGGTACAGGGCTGTGCACGGGTGAGTTCACGGGCCGGATTTTTTTTTTTTTTTTTTTGGCTCACGGGCCAGAAGTTGCGTGTGTTTACGTTCCGCCGCTAACATGTGCAGCTACACGTCACCTGCAGCCCGTGCGCATGATGGCTACTGCTAGCAGTAAACCGGAGCTTGAAGACCCTCCCCTGTCGCTAAAGTCTCCTGCTTGGGAACACTAGGGCTTCCTGGTTAAATATTGCAATGGAGAAAGACAGGTGGATAAAACGAGGGCGGTGTGCCGACACTGATCAGCTGAGATCAGGTATGTCTCCGGCAACACGACAAACATGCTAACTCACCTAAAACTCACCTAAAAAAAAAACTCACCTAAAACGGCAACAAACCAACATAGTGCAAACGCAGCTGACCTCGGCATTCAAGCAGCCTCTCCCTGGCAATTCAGATCGGGCCAAAGCTATAACAAGAGCCATTGGAGTTTTTATAGCAGCGGATCTAAGACCATATTCAGTTGTTGAAAATCCTGGTTTTAAACACATGCTCAAGGTGATTGAGCCCCGGTATGAAGTACACCCAAATGAACAACAAGAAAATTTAGGTTTTGCTTTTTGTTCCCATACTGTATCGAAAATGAACCGAACCGTGACCTCAAAACCGAGGTACGTATCGAACCGAGATTTTTGTGTATCGTTACACCCCTAGTGCTTGGTTATAGTAAACCGATGTATGTAAGCTTGCAACAGCGCAGTGGTTAGTGGAACAGGGTTTAAATGACCTGAAATGAGCCTCAATACAAACATGTGTCTGTGTGCATCTGCGTGTCATAGGTGCACTCCGATAATTAAACAAACAGTGCTACACCTCTGACTTTAGCCAGTTACTTCACTGTTTCACAGCACAACTGCCCACTTCCTTTGGTGTAGGGCTTACAGTAATCATCAGATAATGTTAAATATTACACAAACTTTATTTCAAGAGTTTAATGGTGACACTTGTGGCATAAACACGTAACAATGTAAAATAACATGACTGTTTTTAATGTTTTCTATTTCTAATGCTGATACAGGCCTGTGCAATGTTATGTTAAAGATGCAGGAATAACAGAGGTAAAACAGACCAATAGATCTTATGTAAATGTAGTTGTGTAGAAGTCTACTTCAGTAATAGAGCACACCCACAGCTCATAATGTAAGTATTGCACCAGCTCATCATCTCCCATGTGGTGAACAGTCTGAGTTGGACACATGCCAGGAGAGTGCAGCCTAAAGTATTTTTGCATGTTTTTAATTAAATGCATGCCTGCTTGTTTTTGTTTTTTTTCTGTGTGTATTTAGTTTTTATATGCCAGTATGAAGTACATCCTGGTTACTGGTGGTGTCATATCTGGTATTGGAAAGGGGATCATTGCCAGCAGCGTGGGAACAATCCTCAAGTCCTGCGGGCTTCGTGTCACAGCCATTAAAATCGATCCGTATATTAATATCGATGCTGGAACCTTTTCACCTTATGAACATGGTGAGTGCATTCAGGAAGGTTGTTTTTATTGTATTTGATGAATCATCTGCTGTTTTATATGATTGTGTGGTTGAGTCCTGCAGTTAATAATTGATAAGATGTGATGTGGCAGCAGGTGTTGCCGACTGGCTGTTTACATAAAATAGATATTAATATCAATATTAAGAATTTCCAAAAGTTTTGGATCTGCTGTTTTACTAACTACCTGATGAATGCGATGTAATATCTGTTGTGCAGGTGAAGTGTTTGTTCTTGATGACGGTGGGGAGGTAGATTTGGATTTGGGGAACTATGAGCGTTTCCTGGACATACGTTTGACCCGTGACAACAACCTCACGACCGGAAAGATCTACCAGTCGGTCATCCTCAAGGAGAGGAGGGGAGACTACCTGGGCAAGACTGTACAGGGTGAGTGACTGCACCTGCTTGGTCAAAGTTTGGTGCCAATACATTCTTCTCAGCAACAAACATGCTTCTGTATTTTCCAGTGTGTCTGTAGAACAGAGAATTTGTGTTGACTGGTTTTATTGACTTTTTTTAAAAAATTCTCTTTTTATTGGACTAACAATAAAAGCTTTGTCTCTTCGAGCCATCTGTAAGACAGTAATACTGGATTAAAATAAATAACACCAAGCAAGTAGGGACAGACAGAGTAAATAAAAGGAAAAAATAAAATAAAATACAAAACAGAAAAACAAACTTTGTAAAGGGAAACAGTATTTGGGTGTGCATAATGATACTCAAATCACTTTACAAAAAGACAGTGTAAGAAACAAATAGATGAATAAAACTAAAGACCAAAATTCCCATTAAACAAATGATGGTCGTGCAGGTGTAATGTACACAATTCAACTCTCCCATCTTTTCAAAAACTTGTCCTGTTGCAGTCTGGCAGAAAAAGTGATTCTCTACATTCTGTATATGTCATAAATAATGTAAATCCAATTGTCAGCTGTAGGTATTTCTGGTTTTCGCACTTTCTAGTAAGGGCTTACCAGCCATAAGATGCACTTAGAAGCCGACATAAATGTCCAGCATGAGAGGAAGCATTTTCTGACGGCCGGGCGTTGATTATAAAGGACTACTTGGAAAACTTCTTGCAAAACTTTGTGAACCTCCTGCCAGAAAGGTATCAATAATGGGCAAGACCAGAATATGTGAGAAAGCCTTGGAGAACCCACACTGTCTCCCAACTGTAAGAAGTTTTGGTGTTCATATAACTTTTATTCTATAAATCTGTTTTTCAGTGGTACCCCACATCACAGATGCCATCCAGGAGTGGGTAATGAAGCAGGCCAGGGTCTCGGTAGACGAAGACGGCACGGAACCTCAAATTTGTGTCATAGAGGTAAGTTTGTCTTTAGCCCTTGTCTCAGCTTTCATAAAATGAGAATTTATGGAGATGGGTGTTGCATTCGGTGCAAAAGAACCCTGAAAACCTTCTTTGTCAAGGTAAAAGTGTCATATATTTCAACAACTCCAATGGGCCACATTTGATTGATTGTGACCAGGGCATTTATTTAGTTTGTTGTAGAAAAATGGAGGACGTTTTCGATCAGAAAGGAAACCAAGCATGTTGTCCAACGCAACAGAAAGTATCTCGGCAAGCTGTCGGAGAACTTGCTGAACTTACCCACGTGGGTCTGTGAGTGGCAAAACTGGAATATCGAGAGATTCATAAATAGATTTGCTGAGGAATGTCTGTATAATTATTCTCCTCTGTATGCCTGGCTCTGTATCCAGCCATGGGACACAAAGTTTACAAAACAAAGCATTTTTTTAATCTCAGTGATATAAATAAGTGTTTGTGTATCTGGATAGTATGTACTGCAAAAGTATTTCCTCGTAAAAAGTTAAATTATAACCCATAAAACATGAAACAAAATTGAGTAAGTGCTCAACTTCAGTTGCTAACTTTAAAGACCACAAACCATTCCATAAGTCTTGCTGCAGTCACGGATTCAGACCTATAGTTTAACATCCACATTAAAGCAACTGCATAGGCCTGCTACTTAAGGATATATGAGGAATTTAGAGATGTATCTCAGCAGGATTTAGAAAAACTTGTCTACGCATTTATGTTCAGTTGGCTCCACTACTGTAACGCTGTCTGTACAAGTTTCACTAACAGACAGATGGAGAGCTGCAGCTGATTCACAACACTGCTGTGAGAGTCCTCACTGAGACCAGGACGGTGGATCAAATCACTCCAGTTCTCAGATCTTTGCTCTGGCTTCCTGCCTGTCTAAAAATTGATTTTAAAATACTACTTTTGGTTCATGAAGCTCTCGTTGAGAACCAAATTACATTTCTGAGAAGGGTGAGCGATATCAAAAATTTTGGTTTTGATCCAGTATCAAGTAAGTTAGGGCCAGAATCGCTTATTTATTTCATGTAGGGCAGAGCAGTGTGCCATTATTTATGATGTGAATGCATCATCAATTGGGCTAAATGTGCCGAAATATTAGAATCTTTTCACAGTTAAACTAAACTATTATTATATTCAGCCATTTTCATATTTCACCTTCAAAGTATGTGTGTATTCTTTCAATTCCATTAAAATTAAGGAGTCTAATTTATGTAGATAATATGTTTCAATGGGCAGAATATATTATTTTAATGTCTGATATTTAACTGCTCTGCTGAAGTAAAAGCTATTGAATGGCAGTTTCAAAATGTAACATTAATCGATGCTGAAGATCCGATTTGACTAAAATATTAATTAACTACTATGTGTCTGGATATTCCTGCCTGAGCCTCTCTCACAAAGACTCTGCCAGTTAACTCTGTGTTGAGGGTCCGGATGCTGTGGCGTTCCCCCCTCCTCCTCCTCCTCCCCTCTTTTCTGTTGCAGCTCAAAGTTCTCTTTCCCTTGATGTTTTGTTATGTATTTGAACAAATCTGTAGCGGACAGCCTTCCTACTGCGCATGTTTTCATTCACAGCTGTGAAATAGCCCAGAACGAAGCTCCTCTTTCCTTCGCCTTTCACTATGTGTCAGTTCAAACCGGTCAGGGTGCACACTGTGGCGCAGGCATGGCACACATGGCACATGCAATGCATAATTGAGCTATTCCCAGAAAACTTGATGTCTGCACCAATGCATTTTGTTAAATTAAACTGGGCACTAATATTCATATCTTGCATTGTAAAAAAAAGTCCTACTTATGTGTGTTTTTTTATATTGCCTTTTTGTGTCTTTTGTATCTATTCTTAATGCATATCTGTCTGATAGGAAGCACTTCTAATTGCCTTTTTATTGAAAGATGCTACATAGATAAACCTGCCTTGTCTTGCTACGCCTCCAGCAGTTCTTATTATCGTGCATTAAAACCTGTTCTGAGAATGTCATAGGTTCAGGTATTTTTTACTTATGTAAGGTGTCTGATCTGAGGGAACAACATATGTGTTTATGTGTGCCTTTCTGTGGTCTAAGCTGGTGTTTTGTCAACAGCTGGGAGGCACAGTGGGTGACATTGAGAGCATGCCCTTCATCGAGGCCTTCAGGCAGTTCCAGTTCAAGGTGAAGAGGGAGAACTTCTGCAACATTCATGTCAGCCTCGTACCACAGGTATGACACACTGGTAAACGCATGTCACGTTAATCATCAGGTATCTCAAAGCCACTGAGAACTTGGCTTGAATTGAAGGTTATTTTCTCATTAAGCATCCACAATTATCTGAATGAAAATAAACTTTCAAAACTATTAGAAAACCCGGTTCAAAAACAGCTAGTTTTGCTGTTTACATCATTTTTCAAGAGTGTGTGGGCGTGTCAGCTCACATTTGATTGACAGCTGCCTCGGGGGTCCCCCACACAGAAGCCAAGTAAGATCCTGCTGTGGACAACAGCAGCAAAACGTACTTTAGACACCTAATCGAGGGGGATCGAGGTAGCAGCAGACAAGACACTCCCATGTCGTGCGAGAGAAAATTACTGTTTATTTTAATGGAGTTGAAGAGAGCACAGATGGCAGCTTCAGTTCCACCTTGGTAAAGGCTGTTTAATAGCAAGGTAAAGCAGGGAAAATGTAAGTATAGCGTACACCCATAATGATTTTGGCCAGGTTAAATCAGCATCAGTGATAAAGAAGTGATCTAACTGCTTCAGCTCCCCGTTGTTGAGTTGGGAAGAGAGAAGAGGAGTTTTGTTGCACCCACATAGCAACAGACATGGATTTGTTATGGCTGGTTTGTGGAATTATTTTCCTAATAAATTTCAGAGCACAAACACGCCCAAAGCAACCACAAAACAAAAACTTAGATGACTATATTTCAAATTGGGATTAAATCTTTTTTTTTTTATATATATATATGCTTTATTTTGTATTGCAGGAAAGAGGCCATAAAACAGTAAAACCCACCACAGTTTTATTTTTCACACACAAAGTTGAAGTTGAATTTGCTTTTTTGTCCTCAGCCCAGCTCTACAGGAGAGCAGAAAACCAAACCGACCCAGAACAGTGTCCGAGAGCTCAGAGGGCTCGGCCTGTCTCCAGATTTGGTGAGTCAGATTACGATTTGTTCTTAAACTTGGCATTCCCTCCTGCACTGCAGATATAAACAGGCCATGCCTCTGCTTTGCCTTTATATGCAGACATCTATAACCAATAACTCTTGGTTACATATTCATCTCATGCTGCACACAGCCAAATAAAATCTGACATAAAATATGATATGATTTTTAGAGAAGGATCTTTGAGACTGTACCCTGGTCCTGTCATATATTTTGATTAAAAATGAATAAACACATTGATTTTTATCAGATTATGTGCCGCTGTGCAACGCCACTAGAAACATCTGTCAAGGAGAAGATCTCCATGTTTTGTCATGTGGAGCCCACACAGGTAAAGTACTGTTATTATTATTTGTGTTACTTGTATCTGATAATACAAGAGGTATACATTATGTATGAGCTAAGTAAGTAAGGATACCTATTATTTCACTTATTTCAATATTGGTGTGTTTCCTCCCTCCAACAAATCCTTTTTTTATTTCAGAGATATTTTTTTATTGTACATCAAGTTAATGTAAAAATGTTACAATTGCTCAGCCCTTTTATTATTAAAAAAATAAAGCAGCAAATGTTTTGTAATTCTTTCCAGGTGATCTGTGTGCAAGATGTCTCCTCAATCTACAGAGTGCCTCTGCTGCTGGAGGATCAGGGTGTTGTGAACTACTTCTGTGAGCGACTAAACCTGCCTGTCGGGATCAGGCCCAGGAAGATGCTCGCGAAGTGGAAGGAGATGGCTGACCGGTAAGAAAGTTTGTCTCAGGTGTGAACTTCACTCAAGTGTTGCAACTTTAAAAAAAAGTCTTAAATCCAATAATCTGAATTTTAGGCCTTAAAATGCCTTAAATACAATTTTAACAAGGTCTTGGAAAAAAGAGATTGGATTAATGAAGTTAAAGTTAATTTTACAGCGATGCATTTTTCTGTTTTGCTTTGAATTAATTTGTATTAATCACATTGTAGCAACTACAAAATGAAAGTGACATGGTACCAATGACACTAATGCAAACTGTGCAGCTCAGTCAGAGTTAATTGGAGAACCCAACTAGTGTTTCATGATGTGGTGGTAAAAATAGTTTATGCTAATCTATGTCCTCTGGACTTCACTCATGGTAGCTAAATATTAGCCATCCAAATCCTATCCTTGGCACTTTTTTGCTTGTGTGGGAATTAAGTCCTAGCTTGCAATTTTAATGGTTGTAAAAAAGTTTGAAAATGTCTTAGAAACCCTGTGTGAGGAAAAAGACACAAACCACCTCACACTTATGGGGCAGTCAGTTTAAACACTCAGGCACATTTTCACTGTTGCAAACCAAAGAATGTTGAATTCTGACAGACAAATACTACTGTGGATCTTGAATGTCTGAACTTTGAGCTGTGAAGTGATGATTAAATGATGCACCAGCTCAGTACTGAGAATTATCTTCCTCTCTTTTCAGATCTGACCGTTTCTTAGAACACGTTTCCATCGCCCTGGTGGGGAAGTACACAAAGTTAGCTGACTCGTACACCTCAGTTGTCAAGGCCCTGGAGCACTCAGCCCTCGCCATTAATCACAGACTGGAGGTCAAGGTATGGGAACATTTCAAACTTTTCTGTTCCTGATATTGATTTCTGGGTTTAACATCACTGCTTTGCAGTTTATGTGTTGACTGTTGTTACAGAACACTTTTAAAACTGGCACGATTAACATTTGCCCATATTTATACAATAGTTATCCTGTTGGTCAGGATGTTGACTGATCTCAATCCAATTCATGCTGTTTGTTGTTATTATTGCAGTACATTGACTCTGCAGACCTGGAGCCTACCACTCTGCAGGATGAGCCAGTGAAATATCATGAGGCCTGGCAAAAGCTCTGCAGTGCTCAGTGAGTAGACAAAACCTGGGAGAAGCACCAGGAGGTTTGGATGATGCTGAAAATGAGCAACTGTCAATACAAAGTTCTTCTCTGTGGTGATTTGGTGTTACCATGTTTGCCACATGAGGGCAGTAAAGTGCTGTCACACCCACTGGATATGCAGCTTCAGAAGCCAGTGGACTCTTCACAATATTTTATTATATAAGATATTTTAAAGCAGGCAATAACAGCTTTTGGGGCATTATTTTCTTTTCTGTTTTTTTTTTTTTAGATGCATTAGTTTTAAAAGTCTGTGGAGAGAGTCGGTGTATCCTCATCAGATTATGAACAATCATTTCTTACCACATAGTATCTCAAATGCAAAAAACACCAAATGCACACCAGATAGTAACCTAGTTTAAGAGCCATTAATATGTTATTGCATAACAAGTATGGCTTACGAGACTGATGGCTGTAACAAAAGCTGCTCAGCATTTTGCCCCGAGACTGCCTTCAAATATGGAGTGACGGAGGATTTAAATACAGAGATCAGCAGAAAGAAGTTGGTGCATGCATACGTGTGAAGAATTGACTAAAATAACTTACAGTCTCCCAGTTATGTATGTGAATCCATTTACATAATTGTCTTCAGGAATATTATATTGTGTGAATGGGGGTGTTGCAGTTAATATCCATTTTTATCGCCAAAGATTACAAGCGAGTACAGGTTACATCTCCATAATCACTTTAAATTACAGACACGTTAATGTATTATATTAATATTAATGTCTCTCTTTGCATGGCATCATAAAAAGACAATTTCATACTAGCAGTAGTCTTTCAAGAGTCAACCTCTCAGACCGTCAGTTTTACAGTCATAACACTGTTATCTGTATACAGATGTTAATATGTCTAATGTTTGTTTAAGAAATAATCTGGAGTAATTTACAAAATGAACTGAGGCTGTTACTCCTGTTATTTTCTTCCTGCCCACAGAGGCGTGTTGGTACCAGGAGGTTTTGGTGTGAGAGGCACAGAGGGCAAGATGCTCGCCATTAGCTGGGCGAGGAAACAGAACAAGCCATTCCTGGGTAAGAGATTCGAAACTCCCGTCTCAGGAGTTCTGCCTTCTCCTTCATCATCTCGTAAGATTTAATGCTTTAAGGAAGCCTGATCAAGTCCAGACATAAAACATGTTCCTCCATACTTGTCAACTGGTGCTTAAGATATGGCAATAATTCTTGGAATGCAGCTTCATACTTGCATTACTGTGGAAACGAAACTGAACTAAATGAACAGATAATGTGTCTCTATTTTGCTGCTATGTTTTATACTTTTACAAGTCTGTTTAGAATAAGTGAAAACCATCCTCCTAAATGAATGTGGGGCTGCACAATTCATTAAAATATCAAAATCGCCATATGGTCAAATGCAATATCCAAATCACAGAAGCTGCAATTTTTTTGACAAAAGAAAAATGTGTGACAAAACGGCATTATAATGACATACTGTGGTGCTGCAGAGATGCTCTGGGCTACAAATCCTGTTCTCCAGATGTAAGAAAACATGTTTGTTTGGTACAGACCCCAACAAATGTCATATCATTAGTTTTTTTTTAGTGGAAATGCAAATTGTGATGCAAAAATAATCATTCCCACTCATCGTGAATCATATTGCATTTGCAATATTAGTCAAAATAATCACAATGGGATTTTTTAAACAAAAACTTACTCCCCTAAATTTATAGTACAAGTACAAAATATAATTGATTGCATAAATGTTGAACCACTTTACTTAAACACACTTAAATCATCACTGGTGCAGCACAGAGTATTCAGAAGTTGCATATTGTCGCTGTTGGCTGAAAAATCTCATCTCTATATTTTTTCTTTTTTTTAATATGAATCAATGTTATTGGTCACACTTTATGTCTGTCTGTGAGTTTTACAAATATTTAGCTAATGAAAGATAGTAAAGAGCTGCCAACAGTTATTTTAAAAACACTTGTCATTTCCTGAAAAGTAACTGTTTTGGACATACAAAGGTTTCCGCCTGACAGCGACAATATTTCGATATATAAGTTCAACGCCCATCACCTGCATCATGTTGTGTGGATGCTTCTGCAACAAGCCTGGAAGGTGAAGAGAAAACACAGAGAAAGAAAGCGCTGTGGTCTGCCAGAGAACTGTGACTTGGAATGTTTTCCTGCACAACATCAACATGAAATATAAAATCAAAGCTTACATTGAGTGGGAAAAAAATGTCACGTAGCCGCATCAAGAGTCCAGAAGACAAACCAAAAAGGTGCGGCAAGACTTGAAAGTGGCTGTTCAGTAACTCCGTGCAGCTTTACATACTTTGAGCAATTATGCAAAGACGAATCAGGAAAAATGTTGTGTTGAGGTTGTTTGACACTCTATCCGTAAATTCAAGGCTGAAATGGCTGCCAAAGGTGACTCTTCAGTGTACAGGCCTGAAGGGCACGAATACTTGTGCAGTCAGTTACTGTGCGTTATGTTATTTAGATCCATTTGTTCACATTTTGACATGA
>JAJHUR010075724.1:0-80863 GCA_027495735.1 Lutjanus campechanus | reverse complement strand
AAACATGCAGATGGAAGCAGCTTTCCAAAAATATGAGTCAATAACAAAATGCTGCGTTTATTAACACACACAGGTGCACATGGACACAGTACAGCATCCACACACAAACATATGCATACACTCATAAATGCTAAATAATTTCTCAGTCACACCACAAACAACTAAACATTCATGCGTATTCAATCAGACACCCACTTCCACCTAATATTTCACTGTTTAAGAAGGTCTTTCAAAGGTCAGTTGACAACAAAAAAACAGGGCATGTTGTCAAGACAACCTCTGTTTTTTGCTCCAAGGAGACCAAATGACACTAACAAAAACAGAGACAGAGATGTCCTCTCATGATGTCATACTGCTAAGACAATATATCCTCCCAACTGTCAAATAAATCCAGCATGAAAACCAACAAAAGCTGCATCCAGAAGAGCCCAAAATTAAACATTTCAGACATATAAAATAAATGAGCCCACAGATTTAAACAGAAACATAGAGCCTCTACTAAAAGAAAGTGGACAGCTGGCCAACGAGGTCAGATGTCTCATTGGTCCACTAGTGCTGAGACCAACAGTGAGCTTACATATGTTTTTGGCATTTTGTTTAACTATTAAAAAACTAAAACTACATGTGGGTATGAATTAGAGCTGCAATGATTAATCATATGATTGATTAGTTGATCAAAAGAAAATTAGTTTCCAACTATTTTGGTAATGAAGTAATAGTTTCAGTCATTTTTAAAGCAAAAATGTCAAACATTTACCAGTTCCAACTTCTTGAGTGTACAGAATTTCTGCCTTTCTTTATTAATTGTGACAGTAAATTTTAGAGTCTTTTGGGTTTTGGACTATTAGATATCTAGCAATTGTTATAGCTAGTTAGCGAATGTTTTGCTAACATCAGCTATCAGATGCTAACTCACTTTTACAGATCCCCCAGCAACATCTTTCAACCATCTTCAAAATCTGGTCAACATTTCAACATTGATGAGCCTAGCACATATAGAAAGATCAAGTCTAGAAGGGAACCCAAGACTTGAAAAACTCTTGTGGAATTAGTGTGCATTGTTTCTTCATTGTGCATGTTGTACAGACTAATTATGTTTTATAATGTGACAACACTGTGGTTAAGATCTGGGTAGATTTAGGGACAAGAAACACTTGGTTTCAGTCAGGAAAAGATTATGGTTGGGCTTAAAATGATCACTCTAGCAAGAGTTTTTGCAGGTCTGGGGTTCCTTTCTAGAAATGACCACATAGCAGGGGAAAGGAGAAATCTGACCGAGGTTCCACCAGGTACCAAGCTTGCTCAACTGTTACTGGAACACAAAAAGTCAGTGAAAAGTCTTAGACTTCGAAGGGGTCAATTCTGACTTGTTTGTAATGGAGGAGTTTATCTTTTAATTTTTATAGAGGTGTCATTGGCCTAATTAAACCAAAATCTTCCCTCAAACATCCAAGCTACAGTAGGTTTCTACATATGTACTCACACCTAAACCGAAAGAAGATGTTTACATCAGATGTTGTGCTTCAAATTCCACCAATTTAAGAAAAATTCTAACTTCCTCCCTAACCACAATCATCGATCTTCCTGCCACTGAGTAATTACAGCTGGAGACAAACCGCACAACTGTCTGTGTCAGCGCTAATTTTAGGTATGTATCATAACTTTCTGGGAACAACAATTAGATGGAGTTAATGCAATGGCTGAACCACACAGAGCAGATCTGTGGTCATATGTATGGTCACGTTCTGAGGCACCTTCTGTACAGCTAAATCTTTTAAAGAGTAACTATCTACTAGAACAATATTTACTCTTTTTGATAGTTACTCTTGGTGCTGTCCTAGCTAATATCTGTTAATTGAAAAGACAAGGTGCAACTTCTAATTTTTTTTTGTATACAGAGGAAGCAGTCATCTGTGTGCCCAGACAAGTAAATATACCAAAAAGAGAAGAAACAAATGTGCATTATCCCCCTTCCACCAGCCACCCACGAACTTGCCACAAACATGCAAACACACATGAATACAAAAATATCTGCTTCCATGACTGCCAGACCACCTCTCCTGGTCTGTGGGTGAGTAGTGCGGTACCCTTGAATACTGTATTTTCACTTCTAAAGTCAAATCACAGCCAGTCTAAGATAGTCATTAAACATGCTGATAAGCTACTTCACAAACTGGATGCATGTAAGTCAGTACTGAACTCAGTGCACCCTGTAATTCTGCTGTGTAGAAGACTGAAGGAGACAAGAAATTACCGTAAAACTACTGCCAACACAATACTACTAGAGGAGATAAATGGCCATAGTGACCACCAGCTGAAGCTGCTGTAGTCAGGGATTGAACTCTGCGACCTCTCCTCCACACTCTGAATTTATGGACTTAGATTTGGGCTCTGATCGGACACACATGAGCCAGACATGAAGCATCTTCCTCTTGTCCTCCTCCTCTTTCCCCCCGAATGAAACCGAATCCTGCAGACCCCCCTGCTCCAACTGTCTCTCTCCATAATATCAGGAGCCTTGGAGCTGGACCGAATGCGGGAGAAAGGCAGGGATGTTTTATTCGAGTGATATGCAAAAGACAAACATGGAGAGAAAGAGGAGCAAAGATGCATATCTTCAGTTTCTATGAAAGACAGTTAAACATTCACACAGCTGTTATCCTGCCACATGTACATGGGAAGGAAGACTCAAGCTTGTTTTTATGAGTCCCATTTGACCTCTCCTCTGCTTGTAAAACAAGTATCCCTGCACAGACTCTGATTTGTGCACAACACAGCCAAGTGCATAACACATGTACACACATTTTACAGTTTTACGCACCACAAGAGTCGGCTGCTATTTCTATACAAATGAAAACACTCAAACACGCACACACAACAGCACACACTAAATTCCTCCGCTTCAATATCGTCAAAGATACATAATTGAGGCGGGCTCAACATCAAAAGCAGCACTTTGGCAGCCACACAGGAATCCAACATCCAGGAAAAATAACAGCCTGAAATATCTCATCAAAAGGCAGATTACTGTAAGCTGAATCTAATGGCCATGCCTTATCAAGCATGATGAATAGCAGAGAGTCATTTAACAGGTGAACAGAGGAATGTAACCCGCTGCTTACTGTTCACAGCCCAGCTGTGGAACAGACCCCGAGGCCCGGATGACTCAGAACTACAACCCTTAACTAAGAACAGAGACAGACAGGACTCGAGTGTCTCAGAGGAGTCCTTGCTACTGTCAACAACATTACTGGCAGATCTTTAACTCCCTGCCCGCTTAAAGGCATAGTTCAAATTATTTGATGTATTACCCAGAGTAGATGCCGGTCAACATGCAGTTGAGGCAGAGAGGGCACCAGCGCGGAAGCTAAGCAATGAACTACTGTGGACAAGGTCAGCGACAAAAGTTATTTCAGCCTCTTAAAAAAGGTCTACCAAAAAAAAAAATCAAAAGTTTAAGCATGCAATATGTTAAGAATATTTTCACAGCTTTCCTTTGCCATCAGTCAGCCTTTTCAGATAGGAAACCACTGTTAATACAGGCTACTGTACATATCGCTCTCTCCAAGCCAACTAAACGCCATCGGCAAAATCAGTAATATTACTTCACAGAACACAGGAGTTGTTGGTCTACCGCTGCCTTAATTGGTTAGTTAGTTTGTGTTATTGTGTGACCTCTATGTTTTAAAAGTATATTTCAGAAGTCACATAATAACACAAACAAACTAAGAGATCAAGGCAGTGGTACTCCAGCAACTTCTGTATTCTACAAGATAAAATGACTGATTTTGCCTATGGAGTTTGGTTGGTTTGGAGAAAGTGATATTTTGCTTGTTTAAGAGCACTTTTTGCCTGAAAGGCTGTCGGACAGTAAAGTAAAGTGGTGAATATATTATCTATCATCTATATCATCTGAATCTATAGTGTCTAAAATACCTCTTGTTTCTGCTCCCGTCCACAGCAGTACACTGCTTAGCTTCTGTGCTGTTGCCCTCTCTGCTTCTCCAAACTGGGGGCGTGCCAACAAGCATATACTGAATCTAATATAATTACTATTGATAAGAAACTCATACAGCCCCACATCAAATAATCTGAACTATCCCTTTAAACTAATGTGTACCTGTGCTTTGTACTTGAAATAGTCAAACTTTTGGTAACATATTTGTGGTGAGGCCCAAGTCATTTGAGCTGTTGTGACCTGATTGAAAGTACTTTGAGTGTTCATGTGCCACTGACCATGCAAAGCCTGCTGGAGCCGCTGAATGGTGATGCTAAGTGTGTGCGTGTTTACTGATGAGGTCAAACAGACCAGCAGACACTGTGTGGAGGAGAGGTTTTAGAAAAGAGTAAAGATTTATGGAGTGTCCTCTGCCCATCCTCCTGTTGAACTTGTCTTAGATTACCATCCTCCTGCCCTGCATAACTGCTGCCTTTGTCCGCAACAGACATGCTTTAAATCTGGTATTCCACTTCTTCAACTGTCACTGATCCACTTATGTAACTCTCTACAAATCTCATTTCCCTCCACTCTTACACTACTCCCCTTTCTTATTTAACTTTTTCTCACCTGATTGTTAGTTTTAGTATTTATTGACCTTATCTAGGTTGGCAAACATTCAATCAAAGATTCTTCTTTTATTGTCTGTTTATTATATAGTAAGTCCAAATAAGAATGTAAAACATTTTTAGGAGGAGAAAAAACAAGAACGGTGACAAATCCTTTTGCATGGTTTACAAGACTCACCCACTAAGCACTAAATGTGATTTCAACATGCTGCTGTCAGTGAGCCCAGAATCCTTTTGGCTGTGAGTGTGATCCATGCACAAAGCTAACATTATTAGAGGGTTAGTCTCTTGATTAACAGCTGGAAATCTAATGCATTTACTCTAATGTTCATGCAGCATGTACACAGTAATTAACTAGCTTTCTGTCAAATACTGTACCTTTAAAAATAATCTAATATAATTATTGTAATTACTGTACCTACATGTCTTTTAGATTAATAAACAGAATGCAGAGGCATTATTCAAGTGGGGGTCCGTGCCCCACCAGATTTTTGATATCTGGATTTTTTACATTTTTATTTTATTTTCCACTTTATTTTATTACTGTTATTTTTATAATTTACAGTAATATAAGTTACGATCATTTTATATTTTGAGTCAAACACATTCTTTTAACTATGTCATAGATCACACCTCACACACCGCACTGCAGGCTACAGCTTAACGATGTGTTGTTAAAGTGGTTAGTAGAGCATCAATCCCTTTTCAATAATGTCAAAATTAAATGAAATTAGTTATGCACATTTAATTGTGTTTGTGAAATATGGACATAATTTCCTTTGCAAGAGTTGGCTAGTACCAACTACAGTTAGCCATCACTCGATCCGGTTGTTTGGCCTTGAAGTAGGAGAGAGTTAGGGATTTGTTTTCGAGTTTTGAAGACAGACTCAAAGGCAGACATGAAAATCCTACACTTGGCTGTTATTAGTGTTGTAGGACCCCCATGCCCCTGCTCTAATTGTGCCCCCCACCTAGAATTTGGGCTTGTATGATGTCCCTGTGTCCATGGTGGAAGCAAGCAAGTGTAAAATAGCTGCTTTTACAAATAAGATAAGTGGATTAATGTGAATTTAACAAAACCTAAGGAGACTTAAGGAGGAAAAATTCCTGTGGCAAGTTCTCTTTTACTTTTACAGCAATATTTCTATTGCATCCTGACTGGAAACATCACAAATTGGCATGGGTGGGTACAAAGTCCAGGACAGAAAGACTATGTAGCAGGTGATTAACCCAGCCTGGAAAGAGATACAGAAGTATCCACTGCTGTACTGTCAGACTGAAATGCAGCTTCTTTTCTCATGCTGTAAGACTGCTCACTTCATCCTCAGTGTTCCACCCTGTGAAATAGTTTATTTCTATCTCTACTGTAATTTCAAATGTTTTTTTTTCATGAGTAGTTAAGAGGGAACTATGCTACAGTCCTGTTGTAGTGACAAGATCAAGGTCAGGAGCCTTTGAGGCCAGAAGAGGAGCAGGAAAAGTCTCACCTCGTTGGGTGAAACTTCACACTCTCTCTCGAGGCCAGTGGAGGGCCAGGGCCCACCGCAGAGGCTTAGACAGGACAGCTCCATTCGTCACACTGCCATTAACGTACCACTGAGGAAAAGCACTGACGTGTGTCCATCTGAATGTTTTACTGCTGATATGTTGATGTGTTCTTGCGTATAATCTGCAGCAGATCAGATTTAACAGTGATTGAAGTATGGTCTGCTCATAAATGAAAGTTTCTTTGCCTATTTCTGGGTACCTCAAGATATTCTTTGGCAGGCTGCAGGGAAAGCTCAAATGTACTCATGCCTTTAACACATCTTTGTACATGTATAACACACGGTTCAGTTATCAGCATGGTGTGAACTAAATAATACGTCAAACTGACTACCTCACAGCATCTTGTGAAATCTCCATACAGACCATAGTTAAAGTTACACCCTCTTAAATTTTTTCACGTTTCAGGAATGTTAAGCTTCTGTCAAATAGTCCCCATATAGTATTAATTTGAGTGCACCCCCACAGTCGCTCCAGGCTCGCTCATTATTTGGAGCTTAAATATGAAATGACATCATGCTTACAAAATAAAAAATAAAAAAGCAGGCATAAAAATACCAGGGCTTTTTCCTTTCCCCTCCTCCTGCTGAGATCAAATGAGCCCATGAGGGAGAATTTAAAATTATGGCTTTCCTGAACCAGGCCAAACAGTCAGCATTACAGTCAGGCTACGTCATGAGTCAGCAGTGGGTCACCTGCTATGACCTCATACCAAATCTGTTTCACACCATGTAGGAGGAAGGGCTACTGTAACTGTTAGTAACTACTTCTGCAACAACAGACTGGTACTGTAGGACAAACACATCTTTCCCTTATATGTGTGTGTAAAAGTGTAGGCAGTCAAACTGCTCTCTGAGCAAGAAACCAAACCCCAGTGTTTTCTCATGTCTTTCTACATCCTTAATATGAACATTTAATTCACATAAAATGGTTACACTCAAATAGGTTGAATTCAAATATTTTACTTACACTTTTTAGATTGACTATAACATTTACAATCATGTAAAGACATAAACTAGACCAGAAAGATAAGAAAATATGAGATTCTTTCTTTGATCCTCTGCCACCTTCATGGTTCTAGTGTCTGTACACTAAGTTGGCAAAATGTTAAAACAAGAGCAGCATCTGTCCGGCTGCATGTAAGGGCAAGCAAAGCAGAGCCTGGAATGAACCGATCCAATATTGTTATTGGGTCCCAATACTGACATAATTCACTTACTGGATATCAGACTCACTGGTCCACGCACCGATCCAGATTCGGATGTTTTTATGAATTATAAATGTGTAATAAATGCAATTTTACACCAAAATGTTGTAGAGCAAATTGATTAATTAATTAATTAATTAATTAATTAGTAAATACACAGTTCTACAAAGATATCCAGTCGCCTCCATATTTCTTTGTCGCCCAGACTTCTATGAGTTACATGTAACATGAGACAGTCTGCAAGTGAGTGAGTGAATAAACACAGACCAAACAGAAAACACAGAGAAGCAAGACAGCAACCTTTAACTTTAAGCAAACTTTAAATAAGGTTGACTTTTGGTTTCACACTTTGTACTGCTCACATCAGTAAGGCCACTAGAGGTCGCCACCCAAGAATAAACATATGGGGTGAGTTGTAATAAGCTGCTTGTGCAGACGACCTGTACAGCCATTTCTCTGGCATTGTTATTGTTTTTAGATTTTTTGGCCACAGATTGATGATGTCATACAATATCCCATCAACTTGGGAGAAACCAAAATGAGCAAAATGATTTTTGGTACCAAGGATGAGAGTTCAGTGATACCCATCATGACATGTTACTAGTAACCAAAAAGACTTCAAAGACCAGGGTGTACTTGCCTTGTATGTCCATAGACCAAATCTAAAAAGGATACAAACCACAATGCAAACTATTGGGAATTTTTTTGGAACAAGTAAATAAGAGGACATGACACAAGGGATTTCTTGAAGCCTCAGATCAGAGTGATTTGGCCCTTCTGTCTGTTTTGATCAAGTGGTTTGGTTTCCAGGACTGAACCATGTCTGTGAGAATTTATTTTACCCAGTGGAAAATGGGACAGTTTAGGAAGGATGAAGACAAAGACAATTTGCAAAATAAATACTTGGCTTATATGTTTGTTTGTGTGTGTGTCCTTTCATGCATTCCTGCTGTCATCAGTGATCCTATCAGTCAATATTAGCTCAAACGGGGTTCCATGTTTGAATTTAAACGAGGATCAGACTGTATATTTGACAACAAATTCCATCATCAATCTATGGAATGTGGTCTCCTCCTGCTGTTGGAGACACGTCTTGTGTACATTTTAGAGCAGAATTCACTGGTGCCCTCTCATTTCAAACGTTTCCCCTGCGGTTTTGTGTATTCAGTTGAAACCAAGAAGCCGAAGCTGCTCTCTACCGTAACTGCCCATCTCCCTTCATTCAACTCCAAGTCAAGTTTTGAGATGCCCTGTTTGCACAACAGGCAGTTAGGGTAATGACATGGAAGAGCATCAGACAAAATGCTTAAAATAGCACACTGAGCATGCCACAATTGGAGATGGATTTTCTCTGTCTGCTTTCAGATGCACTGAAATAGTGAAAAATCAGTCATCAGGCACCCGCAGCATGTTTGGTGTTCTGCGCAAGCAGACCTCACACCATCAATTTTGTTTAGAAATGCTCTCTTTAACCACACAAACACACACACACAAGGGTCTTACACTGACTGCATACATTCCCTGTGCTCTCATGCCAACAGCTAATCTTAATCCAAAACTAGCCCCTTGAAGAAGTAAAGAAAAGCCTAAATGACCTCAGACTGCAAAAATGCACAAAGTGGTTCCCACAGGGATATAACACACATGCATCCCAATACCAGAGACGCATCATTATAAACAGAGCATTGCATAAAACATTGTGTGTGAGGAGCATGAAGACATATTGAAGAATACCAGGCGCTCAGCACCGTAAGCTTCTCCGTCCGAGACAAATTGTGGTTGACCACGGAAGACCGCGCCCAGCACCCAACCACTAGGAATGTCTCTTTCACTGGCCGTGCAAAATGCTGGCATCAGCTCAGCACCGACTCATTAAGCTGAGAAAATGAGGAGGTGAGGAGGAGCGTCACCTGCTTTGACTGGCAGAAGCATCAAAGGTGCTGCCCAATGGACATTAAAAAAATAATGTAATTCAAACTTTTATTTAAAAAGGAAAGAAATATGCACACACTCATCTGCATGTTTGTACACAAACACAGAAAAAACATGAAGACATTAACTTTCCAGTGGGACAAACAAAGAACATGTAAAATGTGAAAACAGGCCTATCTAGAGGTGATAACCTGATACCTGACTTGAAAAATCCAAAAGGACTTGGAACTTTCCTTGATCAACTAACGTAAACGCTATTCATTCTCAGAAAGTCGACACTTAAATCGCCAGATCCACTTTGATTGAATCAATCCAACAGCATCCAATCAAGTTTCAGGAGAGAACCATGAAAAACTAATTAGTTATGTTACTGAGTGCTAGTTGGAAAAAATATATAATTTGTCACATAGCCCACAAAAAAACTACAAGGTGGGCAACAAAAAATGAACTGCAGAATGCAAATGCAACAACTTTCAAGATAAAGGAAGATGTTAAACACACTTCAACCATCTTAAAATGAACTGCAGGCCTGTCCAGTGTTCTCAGGGCAGGATAATCTTGTCACAGGACAGAAGTGGAAAATATGATAGATGAGTCTCCATCAGAATACATAAATGAAGATGTATCTGGTGTGGAAATGTTAGTCACTTATTAAAACTTTGTCGCCATAAGAATACTTTGGACATATTTTCAAAGTCTCTCCTGTGGCAACAACTTCCAACTTCATTCTACATTTGAAGTTGCACAAAGAATTGTAAGTCAAAACTAATATTAGCTTTGTAAATCAGTGAAGCTGGAAACTCCCTGTTGCATTATGACAAGCTTAGGACTTGAAACTCAGAATTTAGGACTTGGCACTTGATTTGGGAATTGTAAGTAAGGACAAGTACAAAGACTTGAGCCTTACTTACAAGACTTGGTCTCACCTCTGGGTCAAAACACTGAGATGTACAACAGAGATGAGACACACCTATGCAAACACATGCCTTGCTGACATATTGCTTTATTTTGCAGCATACTAGCATTTCACCAAGAAGCTCAGCAGGTAAATAAAATCAGACATATGAGTGGAAGATGTACCGTTTGAAGATAAATAGAAAAATATTAAAGTTTGGGCAGAAGTTAGGTTTGTGTTATATGCTAATATGAAATCTCAGTACAGACGCAAATGATAAACCCTTTTAGCATCTTAATATGTCACTATGTGGATATCTTTTACACTTTAAGAAGAAGCTGCTTCCAGAAGATACCCAGTATTGTTTTGAATAATATGTAATTTGCTGCCATCTAGTGTCCACAATCAACAGCCAACACAGGAAGTGACACAATGTGCACAGACAATACTGAGTGCATGTCATTGATAGAGCAGGCACAGCAGCCAAACAAACAATCTTTCAAACAACAAAAAATGCAGCAAAAATCTGCACTTGTTTCAAAAATTCTTCTGTGCCATTCTGTAACAACAGCTGAATTCACTTTCACCAGCATGGTTATAATCTTTTTTAGGATACTTGAAAACTACACACAGATTATTAGGAAATTATAGCGGGGAAAGCCAAAGTACTTTTGCTTTTCCACTTAATTTCTCTCAGGTTTCCATTCATATTCTGTGTTATGCAACGCCACACTGTCTGGGCTCTCCTGTTTCCCCATGGTTAAACATGCTACACACTACCTTCATATTCCCCAAGAAGGTGTGGGGAGATGAAGAGCCTGGTGACTGAAAATGCCTTGTCATTGCATTGCCTACATTCCTGTGCCTGGCTCCTGTTGGCCTGAAGACTATTTATACAGCCACAGAAGAGGCCCCTGACAGCCTACTGGGGAGATACAGCTACTGACTTTATGTCTTCTGATTACACAAACACCTAAAAACACACTGCCTGCTCATGAAAGTGAACCTCTTTAGCTCTATCAGATATTTTGGAGGGTCCATTTTTCTAACCTCATACAAGACAAGGACTGGTTGAACCCACAAAGGTTTAAACTGTCGGTAGGGTAGAAAGGTCTTAAAAGTATGGCAGCTACCAATGTGATGAAAAAAAAAAACCCTGAGAACCTTAATCAAGATAATGACGATGTAATGACGATGTATCTATAAAAAAAAGTTAGTATCTTGTTATTTTGAGCTAACGAGACAGACCACACTCACAGCCCTGAAATCATCACATTCAAATAGACTGCAACTTTAATTAGTACAGGTATGTGTCTATAGTAAACAACAAGCATGTTGACTGAGCTGTGAGATTGACATATCTAGAAACAAGAGAGGAGTGTATTTTTAGTTTGAACTGGTGCAAATAACCAGGGGTAGGGGGCCCTATCCTCTCAAAAAGTTCATCCAGGCATAAATTAGACAGCGTCCCTGCTTTACACTGGCACAGGCACCAATAGACAAATATGTGCTTACACAGAGTGGAAGTCCCCTTCAAACCTGAAACCAGGTGCTCTGCTTGTCAACACGAGTAACTCTCACCTCCTGGCCGCCTCCCATCTCACCCACCTTATCTGTAACAGCCAGTTGAGCAAAGCTGAATCCTGACGCTTGGTCTGGTCAACATCACTGACACTGTGATATAAAGGTCTGTTCATATACTGTAGGTCAGTTCACTCTCAGATCATGTTCATTCAGTGAACTCTGTCTGTTAGCACAGAGGTCTCCACTAATGTTACCTTACATGTTGTGTTAGATTTTACTTTAGCAGGTAAAATGTTGAACTGCCTCCGAGAAAATGTTTAACCTAGCCCAGTGATATCTAACCATGCAGCATTTTGAGATATCTCTCTGAGATCTCTCTCAGAGGTGAATGTTTATTGCAGTGCTGACAGCATTATAAATTACATTTAAAAATTCACTGTCAACAGTCTTCATTGGAACTACTTTCAACTGAAGAAACAGTCCATATGAAGACTGTGGATTATCCACATAAACAGAGGTGCTATATCTGTAAAGATATCAATTTTAAAAAACATCAATAAGACATGTTTAATACTGTGAGAAACAAAAATTAAAGGTCCCCTGAATAAGATTTATAGGAATTTATTGGCAGACTATGGCAGACATGGAATGTAATGTTCACAACTATGTTTTCATTAGTGTATAGTTACCTGAAAATAAGAATAGTTGTGTTTCTTTCACTGTAGAATGAGCCATTTATATCTATAGAGGGCACAGGTCCTGTCATGGAAGCTGCCATGTTGTACCGCCATGTTTCTACAGAAGCCCAGAGCAGACAATCCAAATGGCTAGATGCCACTAAATCCTTGACACTCATCCTTTAAGTTTCATTCAACTCTATTTTATAGAAGAAATCTAACAGACATCTCAAAACCTCGACAAAGAAAACCTTAACAATCTGCCAGGACTCACGTCACTGTGAACATACTGTAAATTACGGCAAAATGCAAAGGTGTTTATGTCAGAAAACAAATTTACCTTTGACAATACAGCTACTTTTCACACCAGTGGCCCATCCAACAAAGTTAATAACTCTATCAAAGCTATAAAAAAGCTCAGGTCACCATCTGAGTGAATCTCTGTTGTGTTATACTGTATGACAAGGTAATTGTGGGTATTTTGCTGTTTTACTGCAGCTGAAGACACCCTTGCTTCTTCATTTCAAAACTACCTTGGTGAAACCACACGGTGTTCACTTTTAAAACTGAAAACATGACAAGGGTAATGCAATAAGGGGAAAATTCTCTTGTACTCCCATTGTGCTCTAAGAAATCTCTCTATCATGACAAAAATTTGTATTATATTTGAAACTTCGGTTGATTTAGCCACTCAGTAAAAGTAATTACTTAATGAATCATTGTTTGATAAGTCAACTGAGATGTCAGGGATCATTTAATGAACCAAATAAGGGATATGCCAACTGTTAGATAAAAAGATAAAAGTTGGTTGAAGAATAATTAAACAATTACGATCACAATGATTAGAATAATAAAAAAAAAACAAAGGTTTAATCCGTCAGCAAAGTTGACTGATTACATTTTGCATTTGTTAATCTCTTTCTCTATTTTAATTTTTCTTTTCTGTTTTTCTAACGGTCAATCATTTTTCCTGACCCAGACAATAAAGAATACATTTTAAAGTCATACATGCTGATAGTAAGTGTTTGAATTAGATAAGGAAACCATAATATAGTAACAAGTTGGGCATCAGCTAAATTCATTTTCATATACATTTTACATGATTTCTATGATTCTTTATGGAATAAGAAGGTAAGAGTAATATTCATAAAATGTAGATACTTTTAAATCAGTTTCTTCTGCACTTTATAATTTGAAATATGTGATATAGTTTAAACCTCCATTGAAATTCAACATGTTATAATATTAAATCAGCAGGTAACTGTCAAAATCTGACCCTAAAAGCCATATGTTAAAGATATGAGGTATAGACACATAAAAAAAGACAGATTAAAATGGCTCTTACAAAGAAAATCATTTTGGATATATACATTGACAGCTACACAATACCCTGGTTTGAATGGGGAACTTGACCTTTCTCTGTTTTTGTAATTGTCTTTTTTTGTTCTTAGGCAGTTGGGTCCTTTGAAAAACACCATGTGCCATCGTATCTGTGTGTACTGAAAACTTAAGTATTAAGACGTTTTAAGATGTTTTGTATGTATTCTTCTATTTGTTTATTGCTGTTTTGTCCTGATATTGTGAGATTTTTGGTATGTGGTTTCTTCTCCTGAACATGGTCTGTCATGTGACTTTACCTGTCTACACCAATCATGAGACTATTTCCTTGTCCATGCTGATCGGGTGACCTCTTGCTAACATGTATAACAAACAGCAGAAAGGCAACCATTCTGTACATGCCCTGATGAATGCCTCAGCATAGACATGTTTTTTTTACTGCTACTAAATAGCATGAGTTATAAAATGCTTTTTAATTCGTTACCTCTTTAGTTCCGCAGATTTCTTCAACAATTCTAAACTTTGGATCCCCAAACTGAGCAACATCAACATCTTTTTTCACGCCCAAGCAGCACTCTAAGCACGCTGTTATGGACAATGTTCAGGAAAATGGAAATGTAACAGCTCCAGCTCCATGGCAACTTTGCCAACACCATCTGCTGCTGAGGAAGATCATGTGACACCACTGAGAGCTCCAGAACAGCTACTTAATGGACATTGTGGTTACATTGCTTTGCTGAGCACGATTGAGCCTTACCTGACGAGTGGCAGGGGGTTTCCACTGACTCTGCATTCCAGCCGAATGGGGGTTCCCTCTGCCACCTCCTGACTCTTCAGCTTCTGGAGGAAGCAGGGAGGAGACAGTGGCCCATGTGAGGTTGGAGCTCCAGAGTGTTGGTACCTTGCAGAAGCTGCCATTCCAGGCTGAGGCTCCAGACTCATGGCTGGCTGGCTGTTCTGTGTCTCCTCTTGCTGGCTGGGAGGCAGAGAGGGTGCAGAGACGGAGCCCTGAGGGACTGGTCGCTGACTCCTTGGAGACAGATAGCCACTATCCGGGGAGGAGGAGTCCTCCTCCACCTGCTGCTCCAAGTGAGCAGAGCCTTTGAAGATGGATGACAGCTCCTCGATGAACGTGGCAGCTCGGCTGCAGAACTCAGTGGCTGAAGCTGCCCGATCATTCAGCTCCAGGCCTCCATGGACCAGCCGGGGTTTGTCCTGCTTATAAACTGGCTGGACGGGTTTGTGGCGGACAACCTTTTCTGTGGAGGATGGAGCCTCAGTGAACACCTGAATGGGTTTGCTGAGGGGTGCGTTCTGGTTGGAAGAGGCTTCATTGTTATCTGAGCAGGGAGCTTTGGTGTGGTGCTGCAGGTTTGGGTTTGTGGTGAGGTTTTCAGAAGTCTGGGGTGGTGTGGGAAGGGAGGGGACATGTTGGAGAGCCTGCTCCTGGGATGTAGGGTTAGAGGGGCCTGGCTCTTCAGTTTCAGATGGGTCACCAAAGGCCTCCCAGGCCAGGTCCAGGCTACGGTTAATCTCTTCTGCACTCAAGAAGGCAGTGAGATCTGCAAAGTCTCCATCTCCAGAATCCAGCTCTGTCACTGAGTCCAAGTAGAGTTCTCCATCAGAGGATGCCTCAGAAAATACCCCCCCATCGCCCTCCAGAGTCCTGCCTCCTGCCGGGTCCTTCAGCAGCAGAGAGATAGGGAGTGGCTGGTTCCAACTCCCGTCCTGCATCCTGAAATACACATCAACCATCATTAACCAGCAAATACATACATACATACATACATGTACAAATTTACACTGTAGACAGCACAGTTTATAAATGAGATAACTATCAGTTGAAAGGGAAATGACAAACAAGAGGAGTCAAGCTGAAAATAGACTTCACAATACTGGTTCAGTGGCTCTAACAGCCATAGCTGGCAGGATGACTCAGGCCAGTGTTGTCTGGACACAGATGGTGGGTATTAGCAAAGGCCTCAACTGAGGTCATAGTGAACATGACTGGCATTTCTTACTCACTCTGTATCTGAGAGGACATTTTATCCTGTTCTCTGTTCTTTGGTGTACATACCTCATGGATGTTTGACTCCACATCAACAGAGATTAAGGTCGTATAACATTTAGAACTGAAAATAGCATTTATTATTTTTTTGAATTATCAATTACAGAACCAGGGTGTTGGGTTTAGTGGCATCTAGGGGTGAGGTTGCAAATTGCAAATACATCACGCTTTCCCTTCAAAGACCATGTTTAAATGGGAACGCAGAGTTGTGAGGCTCACAAGATTTGTATGCGACGTTTCTTCTTTGTGTACAGTCAAAAAAGATATCATGTTTTCTAACGTGACAATACTGTGGTTAAGATCTGCTTGGGTTTTGGGACAAAATACATTTGGTAAGGGTTAGGGAAAGATCATGGTTTGGATTAAAATTGGTGCAAGATAGATTACTAATTTATATTGGTATCAGAATACAGACCATCCCATCTGAGTAGATTTTTGTTGTTGGACATCTAAATGTCAATATATTTTAACACTATTTAGTTTTGCATGTGGTCAGCAAAATTCTAAGATTTTTGGAATTTATCAACAGTCGGTTATAAGTGATTTGAAAATCTGCAGGAAAGTCTAGTCGCAGTTGCAACTGTGCCAGCAGTACAATGTGTATCTACGTAAACTGATGATCACAAAAAAAATCCTTAATCTTGGTGTTAAAGCAAAGATTTGGTTGATAATAATAACCTGGTTTTACTTTACTTTACTTTACTTATCCAAAAAGTGATGAGATAATTCAGTGCAAACCAATTAGAATGGCATCAGTCATACAACACTCCTTGTGATGCAGGACTTAAGGCGAAATACCAAATTTTAGGAAGTCCCGGTGCAACATGGCGGCCTCCATGGCCTCCATCTCCCTGTGTAGATATAAATATCTAATTGTGGGTAACAGAAACACTTCTTATTTTCAAGCTGAAAATATACTTAAGAATATTATATTCCACTTCTGCCACATTGTGCCAATAAATATTTATAAATCTTATACAAGGGACCTTTAATCATTTTGTTTGGTGTCCAAAGTTCTTCATTTAAAGAATGGAATGAACTGGAGCAAAACTTAAATGAAATAAAAATGTTTGATAAGTTTGATATTTTTCTTGATAAGATTAATCAACTATCAAAACAGTCAGTCTAATTAATTTTCTGCCAACTGCTTTTTTGAGATGAAGTAGAATAGTAGTAGTAGTGTAAACACAGGTGTTACCCATGATACTAATTAAGGTTCTATCCTACTGTTTCTATTATTTATTTATTATTTATCATTTATCACATTTTTCCAAACTAAGGCTGTGCCATTTTGTCATGTAGTAGTGCCGTGAGGGGTCCGAGAGGTCATAATAGAAAATAAATGTGCAGCATATTACTGTGCATTTATGTCACCTGATGCATCTTTACATGATGGTCTACATATTTTCCACTAGTTCCACTTTTTTAACTCAGATGTAAAATATGTCACATGCACATATAGTTTAAAATAGGTCTGTTTTCTCTGCTCCGATCTCTGGAGAGTCTATATGTATAGTATGTTGTAAGGCTGATGGTGTAGATACATGCATGACGCAGTGTGACACTAAGTGCCTCATGGCGTCCTGAAGACCAGCTGTTGTTATTTTTAATCTCTTGGGCTATGTTTCACAGCAGCAGCACAAACTCACCAACCCTGAGCCTAGAAAAGAGGTCCTTCAAACACACACAGGTACAACTGGACACACTCAGACAAATACTGACAGTCACTGGATTGAAGCATTAAATGACTGTGTCTCAGATGTACTACTATCTTAAGAGAACAATAACAACGGCGCAGCACTTATTAAATATGAATGTGGAAAATTTTAAAAGGTTAAGACTGATTGACAGAATGTTAACAACGATCACTGCTGTCAAAGTTTCTAATAACTCCTATTCTTTACAAGATTTTACACACATTATCATGTCAGCTCAAATATTTACTGTATCCTTTGGATGTATTTTTTTTTTTACTGCATTTGCTATATTTAATAGAAATAAATAGTTTAAAATGAGAAGGAATCCAAATGTCCTTAAAATAACATGACAGAGAAGATATTGCATATTTAATTATATAATTATATAAATATAATTATGAATATATGATGAATACTGTATATAAATACTACCTTCAAAATAGTTACACTGTTTCATTACATTAATTAAGTCACACTCCTAATAAACAATCAACAAACGAACCATGAAATGCTGTTGAAAACAGAGCAAAACTTACCTTAAAATGGGCTATTTCTCCAAACGCTTTCTCCTGGTTTCGTTGTTCCAGGTTTGTCTCGTTTATTAAGTCAGAATGAGCCAAAAAGAAGCTTCTCTTTCGAGAAGAGCAGCCTTATTGGTCGGACAGTCAGCAGGATCTCTCAGGTTCAGGGTCCAATTGCGTACTGCCTCTGCAGTGGCCTGCTGTCCCATCTGTCCCGGTCTCTTACTGCTCACTGTGTGGGGCTATATTTGGCCCCGGCTCAGGTTTCACAGCCAGAATACTGGCAAGCAGAGAGAGTGTTATGGTACTCCAGGGGAACAGAAGGTAGTGGTGACATTTTTACAGAATAAGTACTTTTTAATTAAACACGGAAGACCGTGCATCCTGTTATTAACACCACACACCCACAATATGCACTAATAATAAGCTAGTGCAATCAGGGTTCTAGCGACATTCAGAGGCTTTCAGTGTGCATTAGTCACGCTTAAAACTGCAGGTTTGGATAATGAAGAGATATCAAACATCCTGCTGAATACATCAGTTTCTGGCTGGCTTACTGAAGACGTCTAACATGACACAGTGACGTGACAGCAGCTTGTCAGTGTTGCCACTGTGTCCAGCTGAGCTGACCCAATGACCTAAGACCACCCACTTATCTGTCTCACCTATGGGTAATTATCTTAAAATGGGTCTGGGTGGATTTAGCATAGACTGGTGCTTAAGTGGTTCGGTCAAGGTCAATGCTACTTACATGGAGCATGTTAAGATTGACATAAGCAGAGCCTGACCAATATACTGATTGACCATTACTACTGGCCCCATATTGGCCTATCTCTCTATATGTATGTTGTCTAATATGTGCCTATATGGAAACTTTTTTCAACAGAACATAATGCAGATTGTTTTTCCTTGTTTGCTTTATAGGCAGTATTTTATGTTGTTTGATCCCTTTTCTTAAATCAGGTTTAAAATGATCTCCATTTCTGTTTTTTTATTTATAGTTATTCATTAGCGATGTCACACAGAGAGAAATAAAATGCTGGAAGAATCACAGATTCTGCCTTTGATTTGATTATTAAAATTGAAAGCTTATTTTGGTCGATTTTTGATTAAATTTTTAAATTGTGACACCTCTATTACTTATAATTACTAAAAACACCAGTGAATGTTTACCGTTTCAGTGCCCTGATATTATTTGGCGCAATAATGTTTACTGTTAACCTGTAAAATGTCCTGCCTCCATTACATATCTTTGTCACAAGCATTTAACCACTTTTGAGGGATCATTGCAAAAAATGTGTGTTTATGTATATATTCTATATTCTGTATATTATATTCTGTATAAAGAATTTCAGCTGATCTATCTAAATTTTCTTTACTCCCCAGTATCGGCATCAGTCCCAAAAATCCAATTTTGGCAAGGCACAGATCTGTAGCATTTCAACTTTCTGCCCAATTTCCATACAGAATTGTCTTATTTGGTATACCAGACATCTCAGACTAATGACAAAACAGCAGTTTAGAGGGATATCAGACAGTCGAGGACCATGCAGCCTCACTTGGTCTATTTCTAGGCCACTATCACATTTTGTGCTCTCAGAGCTATTCTGGTTCTTCATCAATCTACTGATTACAGTGAAGTGCCAGTGATAAGTTTGGAAGGAATTTCCACTGTAATAACTATCTACTTCACACACGCGCCCGTGCACGCATACATACACACACACACTGCCTAATCTGTAATCCTCTAAAATTCTACTCACTCATCACCATGCCCCAATTACTAATAAGTGATAGGGTATCATTTATAAATTACCTGCATTATTCTGTGATCTATGAAAGAAGAGACAGATAGAGGAATACTTTTTATACTATTATGTGCCCATCACAAGACTATTTCTTGCATCACAGATTAAATTCACGTCGCCTACATTCAGCATTTATATATACAGTGTTTCTATCTAAGTGATAGAGACTTATATTCTCATATTAGACTTGTAGTGCCAGCATGATCAGGCTTATGCTTCATCTTGACACACAACAGGTAGATAATACTTGAAAAGAACAATATATCTCATACTCTGAATAATTTTAACAAGAAAGATAACACAGGTGGTGCAGTTGAGGCTTACATGTAATTTCAGCTATTTCAGCTGAGACAAGTTTCAGTACTTTCAAACATTTTCTACCTCACAACAATCAAAGCCAACAATGACTTGGTCTGGAAGCTGTTGTAATGGGAATTTTCATGTTAAACTTTTAGAAATACAGCTACTTTTTTTAAAAGGCGCTGTTCACTAAAGAAATGATTTGTTCCTCTTTCACATAGTTTGATTTCTCCAGATAGTTTCAATGTCACTGGCTGAGGTTTGGAGATATCAGATTATCATCATACAATAAAGCTCAATGACTGAGGTGCTCCTGATGCTACAAAAGTAGATTAGTCAAACTCAACAGAAGCACCTCTTTCCAAGTATAAGCTAATAACATGTGTTGCATTTACGATGTCTGTTGGATTATTCAGGATGAACTTTGCTGCCAACTGTTTCACTGTAAAAATTCTGTCATTCCCTATGACTGAAACCATCTACAAAAGACTTTCATATTGGGTAAACAACACAGGTGTTACCAACAAAACTAATTAGGGTCTCATTCCATTTAGCATAGCCAACATGCACAAAGCTGCACCCTGACTCTGTTTGACCTTTTTACCCTACTATTTCATGTGATTCAAGTAATTCAAATAAGTACAATTTTCAGACTCTCACAGGTGTTTTAAATCAGGTTGCTGATTAGACCTGCTCAGGTTGGAGTTGTGTGAAGCTATAACTTGTGTGTACAGATAATGTATTATGATTATGATTATGATTATGATTAACGTTATTACTATCCATAGTAAGTACTTGTGCTTTTGATACTTTGTGATGTTTTAGCCTTTAAGCTAACTCCACCAGAATCACCTTTCCAACCTTTTCAAACAGACAATTATCTAAAAGGCAGTTAGGCAATTGCTAGAGGGCAGTGAACACTGTCAAAAACCCTCCATGCAAGCCAAGGCAACACCTCTGGTGAAAACATTTAACCAAAGTAAACTTTATAAACTGACATAAGTTTAGACGCACTGTACTTACCGTACTTAGATTTTCACTGTTTCGGGTCTTCTCTTTAATAAATCTGCACAGACGCGATACCAACGGTTGCCCGGCAGAGGTCTCCATTTTGACCATCACACGCTTCCAAAAAAATTAAACATTACAACCACATTAGCTTCAATGTGGGCTTCAGTACTTTTAGAAAACGTCGTTTCTCATATTATTAATTCACACATCGACTGTACTGTATGTACTGTTTATATGTTGTATTGTTTCACTGACTAGTTCAGGTGCTATTTACGAATTGCGTTTTCCCTCTGAGCAAATCTGTCTTCTCGCGGCTGCCGTTGCTCCGCAGTGATTGGTCACAGGGAAAATATGGCGCTGTCCGCGTAATTGTAAAAACATCATCAAGAAATCTTAAATTTAGCGCTTTCAAGGGCAGAACAGAGGGTATTTTATATTTTCATGTTGTAGCAGCTGTGATTTCACCGCTTGTCAGCATGGTGAAATCAGCCGGGAGGTTTTCTTTACATTAGCTTCGTTGATTTGCTAACATCCTGATAGCATAGTATCTTAGGTTGGAACAGAAGACTGCGATCAGCATCTGTCAACTCTTAAAGGTAAGACTCCAGCTAATTGTTCGATATTACTGAATGTTATTTAGTTAGTTTAGCTTTCTAGCACAGTGCTGTTACGTCGTGGATAGCGCTAACGTCACTCATCAGCTGCACATAACATGTTCATGCCAGTTACATGTCCCAGATGCCAATGTGACATCTTAAATATATTGTTTTTTACAATCTAGTCCATTTAGAGGCATACAAGACAAAGAAAACCGGCTAACTTGTGTAATTTGTGTTTGGAAAAAATGACTCAAACGATTAATAAATGTTAAAAATCTGTTACTTGACCAAATGTTATTTACTTCGGACCCTTGTGAATCCTGCATGGACTCTGGTGCAGCTGTACTACACTGTGAAGACACAAACACAATTATACACTTAACAACAAAGGCTCAACTGTCTTGTCATTCTCAAGTCCTAATAACATGACTACATTCACATTAAAGCATTTCTTGATTTTTCTGAAGTGTAGCTATCACATTTTTTTTTCTGTTTACTTCACAGCCCACAACATGCCTGCCTTCCGGCAAGTGGGAGAGAAGCAACTTCCTAACCCCATACTGTGTATGGCATGGTCTCCCAAAAGGGATCTTATTGCTCTCGCCAACACAACTGGAGAGGTAGGCTTAAAAATCAATGATCTATTCTGTAACAATTTCTGGTTTTGTAATTTTATGTTTATGATATTTGTCCATAGTTACTGCTACACCGCTTAGCTAGCTTCCAGCGTGTTTGGAGCCTGCCACCCAGTGAGTATACAGGGAAGGAGATTACTGCACTTGCCTGGCGACCTGATGGCAAAAGTAAGGAATGACTGTGTACTGGTCTGATATGAATCATATGATTGTTGATGGAAACATGAAGCTGTTAGAGTTTTATCCTCTCTTTACTCCTCAGTATTGGCCTTCAGCCTCGGAGACACCAAGCAGGTGGTCCTGTGTGGTGTTGAGAAAGCAGAGATCCTCCATGTGTTTCCGATGCAGAACCCTGTGACCTGCATGCATTGGATGGAGGTGATGGAGGAGAACAGGTATGCTTGAGGCTCAGGGATCAAACCAGCCACACAAATGGTGTCAGATTTTCTAGAATAATATGAGTGTTGGGTCTTTTGATGTGTTTCAGTGCCCTCAGCTCTTTCTACAACTCGGAGGATGAATCCAAACTTTTTCTTCCCAAATTACCAACACTCCCCAAGAGGTAATACAAGCATTCACTGCACACCAGATTATAAGGCAGCAGCTCCTGGGTTGATTGAATAACATTTGCTCAAACTTTTGTTTTTCCACAGCTATAGCACAACTTCAAAGATCTTCAGGTGGGGCAGTATTTTAATGAATAACTCATTATTCTGATGTCTGTCATCTGTTATATGTTTTGCTTGTGATTGATCTATTATGTGTATTTATCTATCTGTGTTACAGTGAGGAAAAGTCTGATGAGATAATGAATCTCCTGGGAGAAGTCAGGTAAATTAAGCTTCTTATCAATGTAGTTTTTTTTTTTTTTTAAGTAGGACTGTAAATTATTTAATCATCATATTTGGTTTCCATGCAGGCTGAATATACTTGTTCTTGGAGGAGATGCTGGCTTCGTGGAGCTTTACGCCTATGGGATGTACAAGATTGCCACTCTAATAGGGGTAAAGCCTCTTTGTTCATTCATAAGAGTTGTCTGTTACATCTTTCAAAATAATTAATTCAGTTGATATATTGGCCACTGAAAAAATATTTATCACCAAAATCTGAAGTGCAGAATCATGTATTGAAAATAATGGAATTTGATTTTAGTCATCTCCATGTATGGAAATGGCTAAAATCCATACCATGTCTTGTGTGGAAAAATATTTCTGTTTACAGACCGTTGGAAAGAAAGTGTGGCAATGTCTTTGAATTGTACATGCATATACATATCATCACAAAAAAAATGAAAATAATAATAACAATAATATAATTCAGGTTTTTTTTTTTTCAACCAATTTTTGGTTCTTGTTTATAAAGGAGACAATTCCAGAAAAATTCCAAGGGCTAGCTTGACAATCCCAAATATAAAGCCTGGTTGGGTAAGGATTCCAAATGGGGAAAAAAGAAAAGCTTGATGCAAACTTTGAGTAAAATCGTTCAGCATACACAGTCAGACATTGTAACAGTTGAAACCATTTATGTACATAACTAACAGAGTAAAAATAGCTATAATATAGCTATTTGTACTCTAATGTCAAATCTGGTCTGAAAAATCGACTTAGAAGTCTGGAACTTTGAATCTAGAAAAGTGTGAAACTTTTAATGTAAAATACGCCCTGCTTACAATAAAATGCACTTCTCCACAACAAACTTTAGCCTCAACAGTGGCTTTTGAGTCGAATCATCACTTCACTGCCTCATTCTCGACAAAATATTAAATTGTAAGTTTCACATTAATGAAATTAATCACAAAGCAATGATAATGGATTGGATAACAATCATGAAGTAAACACCAAAGCGTTGTACCTGTGGCACAAAAAGGGTGAAATTTTAAAGATCTTGAATATTGCTGAAAAAAAAATCCAATAGAAAGTCTCTAAAACTGATATTTGAAGAATACAATAATACATTTAGTGCTCTGACTCATGTGCTTTTCTTTTTTCATTTAATGACACACTATAGGTATCGGGAACCTGTCGCAGCCTCTGTCTGTCCAGTGATCTCAAGTCTTTGTCTGTCATCACAGAAGTCAGGTCTGCTGACAACAACCCAGAGATCTGCTACATTCAGGTGAGATGGATGGTTTGGCCTCATTTCCCAGTTTTTGTAAACTTGCTTTTTCGTCATGTGATTTCACGGCTGTCTTTGTCTTCCAGCTGGACACGGGGTTGTTGTCAGACTGTCTGCCTGAGGTGACCAGGATGGCACGCAAGTTCACCCACATCTCTACCCTGCTGCAGTACGTGCACCTGTCGCTCACATGTATGTGTGAAGCCTGGGAGGACATCCTCATGCAGATGGATCTTCGACTCACTAAGTTTGTTCAGGTCAGTAGTCGTAGTCTAAATTGGTAGCAGACTGTCTATCTTATGTTATGGTGGTTCCATGGTCCAGTGCAAGCTCTGTCTGTACATCTAACTCATAGTGTTCTAGAAGACAAGAAATATGGGGACTAATGAACATCTTTGTAGAATTGTTTAATTATTAATTACTTGATTAATTTATGCTCCAACATTTTGTCTATGGGCTTAAAACTACATTATAACATATTTATAATTCATAAAAACATCATACATGGATCAGTACATGGATCACTGACACCAGTCCAATATCCGATAAGTGAATTACGTCATTACTGGCATATTAGATTGAATCAGTTCCAACTCTATAAACTGGCTTTAATGAGAGACACCAAGAAATGTCTAATTTGCCCTCTCTCTTTGTAGGAAAAGAATACGAGCACTCAAGTTCAAGATGAGTTCCTGGAGCTTTTGCTGTGGGGGCAGTCAAGGTGAGGGAAGAGCTATTTTCTCATTATCATGTTGCAATGTTTGAACTGTCCTGTAGATGGTGACAAAATAGCTTGTGCTAGTTAATTTTTTCTTACCACTGGTTTGCTTTCATGTAGTCCTGAACTTCAGGCTCTTCTCATGAACCAGCTGACCGTCAAGGTGAGCTGGAGTAAATTCCCCCCTTATTGTTCTAACTTGAATTAAAATGCAATACAGTTGATATTTCCTGTAACTGAAACACTCATCTTTTTGTGGTCTGTATATTCTACTTTCATCACAGGGTCTGAAGAAACTCGGCCACTCCATCGAGTCCTCTTACTCCAGCATCCAGAAACTGGTGATCAGCCACCTGCAGAGGTAATTTCAGCCTTTAACTTCTCCCCAACACTGCCTGTTACCTGAGATCGCTCAGTTAAAATCTCTCCCTTCCTTTCTCTGGCTACAGTGGCTCCGAGGCTCTGTTGTATCACCTCAGCGAGGTGAAAGGCATGTCCCTGTGGAAGCAGAAGTTTGAGCCCCTCGGTCTGAATTCAGCAGCTATAGAAGGTACCGTGCCCCAATCCTACATGATTAGTAAAAACCTGCTTTTTAATCATTAGCATCAACATTAGAGCTGCAATTATTTTCATTATTGATTAGTCTATAAAATGTAAAACTGTGAAAAATGGCCTCCCAGAGACCAAAGTGATGTCTTACAACTTCTTAATTTGTCCAACCAACAGTCCAGAACCCAAAAACTCTTTACTTATTTTCACGACTGACAAGAAAAGCCACAAATACTTACATTTAAGAAGCCGGAACCAGCCAATGTTCGGCATTTTTGCTTGAAAAATGAAACCGTTACTGATTATCAAAAAAATTCCCAGTTAATTTTTTCAAGATCAACTAACTGATTAATCAACTAATTGTTGCAGCTCTAATCCTCACGTGTGTTTTATGTTTTCAGGTGCTATCACAGCAGTGGGGTCGTTCTCTCTGAAAGCCAATGAACTTCTGCAGTGAGTTCAAAGATTTTAGAATGAATGAATGAATGAATGAAAGTTATTTTTTTGTGTAAATTATATACCTGCCGCTGTTGTCCATGTTGTCAGTGGTCTTCATGCATTCACTGCTTTTATTTGGTTATTTAGGGTGATTGACAAAAGCATGAAGAATTTTAAGGCCTTTTTTCGGTGGTTGTATGTAGGTAAGAATAAATGTTATAAATTAAATTCATGCAATTTGACATGCAGGAGTTTGTTATGTTTTAATCGTTTCCATGCTCAAACTCTGTTTTCCCCCAGCTATGCTAAGAATGTGTGAGGAGCATGTACCACCAGAACTCAACAAGGTGAGTTATTAAAGGTGCTAACAGAAACAGATTTGTCATTTTAAATACAGTGTTCTCAGAGTGATTGTGTAATTGTAATATGTTTGGTTAATTCCTTAGATGACTCAGAAGGACATTGCCTTTGTTGCTGACTTCCTGTCTGAGCATTTCAGTGAGGTGAGGTCAGCATAATGACCCTGTGATGATGACATTTAAATACATTTGTTCAGCATATTTATAGCTGTTTTGTTCTCTGGTTTAACAGAATGAAGAACTCTTTGATCGTAAAGGGAAGTACTTCCATGTAGAACGAGTTGGTCAGGTAAGTGGTTTTCTGTTGCATAGCTCGAGTGTTGTGGAGTGGAGCTGCTGTATTACAACAGTCTGGTTTCTCTTTCATATGGACATTTGCAGTACCTGAAGGATGAGGACGAGGACCTTGTGTCTCCACCCAACACAAAGGGGAACCAGTGGCTGAAGTTTTTACAGGACAGCACACACCTCAAGGGTGAACTATGATTGTGTCTTTAGAAGTGCAGAAAATTATTATTAAAGCCCAAATCCAAAATAGCCTTTTAACGATATAATTTAGGTTCTTGTGTACATAATAGTAAGCATCTAACACTATTAGAAATGAGTTTTAATCCAGATTTTTATGCTTATGCTTGAACATTTATTACAAAAGTAGGTAAATTAACTTTCATCTCTCTCTACACCCGCTTGATTTGCGTCTTTGAGTCTGAGCCAACTCAACAACGAGGAATTGAAGCTGTTATATCACTCTAGGCTCCTTGGACAAAAACAATAACTTTATGATACAGAACAGAGGAGTTGCTGTTCTATTGCTGCCATGATCCGGTGCAAAAACACAAACTAACTAACCGATTAAGGCAACGATAGTCCAGTAATTCTCGTGTTCTGTGACATAAAATGATTTTTGTCAGAGAAGTCTGGTGACTTTGAAGACAGCATAGATGGTGGCTTCAGTTCCTCATCAGAGAGGATGAATATATTCTAAATCTAGCGTATACTACTATTGATTTTTGGCTAAAATATGTTTAGCTGATGCCCCTGTCCACAGCAGGACATTGCTTTGGTACCGTGCTAGTGCCCTTGAGGGAGATGTGTTGACAAATGTCTAAACAACAGAATGAGCTTATTTAAAAAATAAAAAAAAATTTATTTCAGTTTTGTGGGTGCTTAATGAGAGACTCAAATTTGGTATCTTATGTGTTTTTACTATTCAAAGCCATATTTCCTGAGGCTTTAATAATACTAGTTTTATAACTTATTTGTGTGTTTTGGAATGATGTTAAATGGTTTGTGGTGAGAAACTACTGTGTTTCAGTTTTGCTTCACATACAACAGCCAGAACTTACAGATAAGATGTTTGGTTTATCTAGAGAGCCCTTTGCTGTTTCCTTCATATCCCCAAAAGTCTCTGCACTTCGTCAAGAGGATGATGGAGAATGTGATTGAGCAGTGTCTGCAGAAACCTGCAGTGAGTACTGTGTTGTGTCTGTCTTCCTCTTTTTCATCTGTATGATGTAAACATTTACTTACAAATGTCAGGGACTGTCATTTTTAATAGTTTAATAGTTTAATAAAAGACAACTAAGCATAGCTTTTATACATAAATTTCAGATTTGTTTTAATGAAATTTTTTACTTATTCTTTCATTTACATGTTCATTTATTGTTTGTCTATGTGTTTGCAGGAAGTGATTGGAAAGTCTGTAAAACAGGCTGTCTTTTTGCCCCTGTACACTGTACCTGAGAGGTATGATCTAATGTATCCGTTAATAATCATCATATTATTTGGTATATAACTAAATTAATGTAAAGTAGTATTTATTTGTTTATGTCTGTTGTCTTTCCAGCTCTGAAAACACTCCACGGCTTTTTGAACTTCCATCTTTGTACGTAAAACACAAACATAATTGCTGCGCAGTAAGACAAGGCTTTGTATTAATGATATTTCTTTGTCGTCCCACAGGTGGAATGACAAGAAAGCCAAGATGCACTACGTTTTGTTCTGCATGCCCGAGATTTCACTCTCAAAGCTCTACCTATTACGCAAAGGAACAGACCCAAACAGGTTTGTGTAATTGTAGGTGTATGTGTGAGTTTCTTTGAGTGTGTTTATAATTATTTTTATCTTGCTTGCACAGACACATCCCCAACAGCGTCATGTCCATTGACCTCAGCCACCATCTTGACAGCGCAGATGATGACAACGCTGCAGCCCAGTTAGTTGCTTCTCATGTCATTCATACCAATGAATTGTTTTAACAGACATAAATGCAAAATATTTATGCTAGCTAGCAAAAGTGTTTCTACCATGACTTGACGCAATTTTATTTTTCAGGCCCAATTATGCATACAGCTGCCTGGATGCTCGTTTCTATGACGATGAAATGCTAACTGTGGTCTTGCAAGGATCAGAAGAAGAGAACAGAAGGCATGTCCTGGCTCAGCTTCCTCTTGCTTCCACCCTGAGCTGTGAGATGGAATTCAACTGGGAGCGTAACCTGAGGTGTGTTTGTGCGCAGGCATTATCACGAATATCGTCCTTCCATACAGTGGTGATTTTAAATTCTGACGACATGAATGAAATAAATATTGACAACAAAAATTACAATGAAATCACTGGTCATTATGCCCAGTAGTTGGCTGAGTGTTGGTGGACAACATAAGTTAGATCACAGTGATTACCCATTTCATAGTACTAATAAATCTAGATAGTTTGAAAAGTGTGAGCTTCACCTTCACCAGCTGCCTGTAAAGAGGGAAGAAAGACCAGAGACGACCTATGGACACTTTTATCTTATATTTAAGACAAAAGAAAGATTGACTATCGTTCACATTGAGCGCCTTGATGATTAAAAATGTACAGAAAAAAGCACAGCCAATTAGAAAAGACACTGGAAAACACATTGTCCCACAGTGTCTGACTGCCAAAGGAAATATCAGTCATATAAGTTGATTGATTTGATAATATGTATGTTGATTCCCTTTTTAAGACTACATTTAATGTTAGTATAAATTAGCTCCAAGTTCTCTGTGGATTCAGGGCATGCTGCCATGCTCCATTAACACTTAGTTAAATTTAACAGAGCTGAGCTCACAGTAAACATGTACTCCTTCTAAAGGAGAATTTATGGTTTCATATGACTCAAATAGACACTAACTCCTTCAGGAAATATTAAACATAATTTGGTATTAATTTTTAGCTTCATGTGGAGTGAATAAACGATATGTATCCCAGAAAATGCTCGTTTGCCTTAACAACGCCGTTTACACATTTTTACTGCTGATTTTATGAAAACAAGTTCAACTGAGTGAAACGTGGCGCCAAATTTAGCAGACAACCTCAGTAATATATAACAAGCCTGTTTTGTCTGGTAATAAACATTATCATTGTCTGAAAAGCAATAATGACGCATAAGTAATGACTTATGTGTTTATTTTTAGATGTTATGAAAGAGGTCATATATGAATGCCACTAACACATTCTGAGTCTAGACGACTATGCTTACTTCTCAATGGTACTTTTACATCCAGGACAAATATTTTCATCAAAATCTGTAATAAATAATGAAACTGTCTGAGAATAGTGTGACTAAAACACTGACTAAAATTAGACTAAAAATAAAACTCAGTTCCACTGACTAATCTTAACTAAAACAAATCAAAACAAAAGCCTAAAATGTGACTTTAACTAAATACATTTTTTAAGCAAACGACTAAGTTTGCAGTTTGTGGGTTCAAATTGTTTAAAAATGTCTTACAACAGTTTAGCTGAGGCCAGTCTGAAGACAGCAGAGATGAGATATAAGATTCTGCCTATTTCCTCTGTGTTGTCAGGTTGGACCAGCAGAGTGGCAACATCCCGTGCCAAGAACTGGTTTTGGGGAATCAGTGGCGTGAGCTGGAAAGCATGAAGGCCCAATTTGTTGCTGTCAATGGAATCCGAAAAGTGGCCTGTGTGGTATGTTAAATACATCTCCAAGACCCATCATATTTAGGGAATGGAGAGTTTTAGTTTGGGATATCGTGTGAATGAACTGTACTGCAATATTTCTAGATTTGTTCCGGGGATCAATAAGTTGACATAATCCATATTTGGTGTTCTCTTATTTTTCTGCCAGCGTGTCTTTAAGTGAATGTAATGGACTGTTTCCTAACATTAACTTTTGTCTTTCCTGGCAGCTAAGTGCCAATCTGAGGCACATTCGTGTTTTTGAGATGGATGTAGAGGATGAAGATGATGAGGGAGCAGACTCACAGAACGCCAGCGCCGACCAGGATGGCCTGGAAACCTCTATGACCAGCCAGGGACAGGGAGAGGAGGCAGAAGATGAAACAGGAGAGCAAAGAGGAGAAGTCTTTCAAAAAACCGAGGAGCAGCTGGAGTCAGAAGAAGCTCTGGAACTCCCTTAAGACTGAGACACAGAAAGAACAAACAAACTTTATAGACTATGTTTACATGCACAAAATATTCAGTTTTGTGCCTTTATTCTGAAAAAGACAATGTTTCTATTGAGCTGTTTACATGATTAATGAAATTGAATATTTCACAAATATTCCTGTTTACATGCAGCAATTCAAACTCTGATCATGGAAAAGTGCATCTAAATGCGCTGGACACACTTACAAAGAAATCTCCTAAAACCCGAATAATATCGTCATATGCTACGTCATCAACGCAAAATATGTAAATACTGTCGCACGGGGTCTCTGACGTTAAAACAATAACAAAGACGACTCCGACTTCCTTCCTCGGTGTTAGTTATAGCAACTAGCTGGCCACAGCTGACAGGAAAGGTACTGTTGACACAACTCAACAAAATATATAACGTGTAGTGTAATTAGACATTTAATTGCGGAAGTTACAGCAGCTACTAACAGCAGGAAACGCACTGTCACGTTGACTTCTTTGTTCTTTGTGTTTGAACATTAATGGGGAAAAAAAAAACATTTAAAATGCGGAAATGTTTCATATCATAGCTTTAATTGGAAAATGATATATCCGATATAAGGCCCAATCCAGGATACCCAAACAGAAAATGACGTTTACGTGACCTTTATTAAATTTCAGAATATTGTCATACAATGATTCAGAATAATAGTGGAAAATTAGTGTGCGTGTAAACATAGTCAATATAGACTTATCTCTATCTTTTGCTTGTTGCAAAAATATTTTTTCTACAACCTTCTGATATATGTGCTGTTTGTCAATGAAAATAAACAGGTTTGTGCTATTTGTTTGAGTTGTTGACTTTTTTCCTAATGTCTTTTGTTGTAGTTTGAATGATTTATCATTTTGTCAATGAAGAAATTTATACATGAAAAATAGAGTAGTCAGGTAAATGAACAATTAAATTATTTTGTTGCCAAAATATGTTTACTACAACATTAAATTTTGTCTAGCAAAATTATGCTAAACGCGTTTGTACAGTAGTAGTTATCTGTGCACGTGCAAATAGGTGTTGGTTACGTGCTCGCTCCCGACACTGAACGCGGTGACGTGTGTTATCCGCCGCCTGTTGGTCTTTCACAGTTGGTGACGAGTATTTATGAAAATGGCCTCGACCCTGCCCGTGAGCACGGTTAACCGGAGGAGAAGATGACGATGTTGAGCCTTTTAAGTCGGTTGAACACCAAAGTGTCTTCTTTGAACACGTAGATAACAGTGAAGTAAAGAGAAACAAAGAGACTGTCGGCAGAGAAACGACTAAAGACAACACAGACCACCGCATATTTTCGTCGGGCTGAGGAGGAGCCACCATGGAGGATATCAACTCAAATATCAACGCGGACTTGGAGGTGCGGAAGCTCCAGGACTTGGTGAAGAAGCTCGAACAGCAAAATGAGCAGCTTCGGAGTCGGTCTACCATGTTGTCCTCGTCCGGAGCGATGTCAGGGAACCACAGACCCCTCAGCGCTGGATACGACTCGTCGTCCCTGTCAGCGGGGATGGCAGCCGGGTTGGCCGGCTTCCCTGGGGTGGGGTTCGTCGGAACGAGTGGGTACGGTGGGCTTCTGGAGAATAACCGCTGTTTGAGCCCCAGACTGTCGTACGACGGTATAAGCTTCAGGAGGGCGTATGATTATGAGGGGGCATCGGCTGCCGCCTCTGTGTCGAGTATGAACTCACTTTATTCAGACAGCACCGGAGCTTTTATAGATGAAGGGGAAACATCAATCCTGGACGAAGTGGAAATCTTAGATCTCGAAGACATGGATTGTCTACATGAAGACGAGGACAGCTGGTGAGTGACAGGCCTGTCTTTGGAGGTATCTTGCCTTTACAACCGTGTCTGTGTCTTCAGTGCTGGGTGACAGCTGCTCTACACATTAACTACCATGACAAAACGTCTGGCATAAACAATCTGAGTAGCTTGCCTGAAATCTTAAGTCATCTGTACTGAAGGAGCCTCATTGTGGATCACTGACTGAATGAAGGATGTTGTATGGCAAGTCATGTGGGCGAAGCCAAGCCCCTTCTAGGACTCTGATCATAATAGACATGCTTTGTCATGCAATCAGTACCAAATCTTTACCTATCATCTCATACATCGCTTCCAGTCTGTGTGTCTGAGGCTGATGATCAGTAGGCCTGTGAAGAGGACCCTAAAGTCCCTGATCATCTGTTGAACCGTTTTGCTGTTGTGATGTGGCAGATTGCTTGGCTTGTCATGGCAGTGGTGGCAGGAGATCAGTGTCTGTGCAGTGAAAATTAAAGTTGTTTTCCTCTTCCCAGCAGCCATGTGGGAGAGGTAGCCATGGTTATAGTCCTCCTCTCAATTCCCTTTCGCACCAACAGTTGGCACACAGCCACAAGTGCTCTGCAGCACCAAGTGAGGAGGGCAAGAGATCTGAAATAGGACTATCATCTCATCATGTCGGAATAAACGCTATGTCAGCGTCAAGAGGCTGATCACGAGTATTGTGTTTACAGGGATTATAAACAATGGGTATTAATAATATGAAGGGTCACATGGAGAGTCTTGTGGACAAGGATGAGCATTCACCCCAGAATCAAAAACACACATTTTTCATCTCTGCTGTTTTGCCATCTAGACTTCTATGGTGTGAGTTGCAGAGCTTAGGAGATATTGCCCGTAGAGGGCAAAACTACATTTGGAAAAACTTAAAAGCTATGTGTCTTTCTAGAAATCATGACCTGGTTACTCAAGGTATCCCACAGACCTTGTTGTGAGCACTTTCATGTAGCTGTAGTGCCGCCACTAACGAATACTTTCATTGTCAATTAAAATGGTGACAAATGTGAATCAGTGTTTCCCAGAGCCAAAGATGACCTCCTTAAAAGTCTTATTTTGTCTACAACTTTCTTAAAAATGACTCAGAATGATTACTCAACTATCACTAGAGTTTGTGATTAATTCAGTAGTTGACAACTTTACGTGGGAACTATTTTCTGTCTACTGTAGAAAGAAAATGGTTCCTAGGTGAATGTCATTTATTTGAGAGAAGGCAGACATCTCTATGGCCAATATCTCCAAAACTTGGCAACTCACACCAAATCACTACAGGCCAGATGAAAAATATGTATTTTTGATTTTGTGGTGACCTGTCCTTTTAATCCTATACCCAATACATTGTGCCTGTAATATTTCCTCCAGCACTGAGTATTTATGTGGTTTAAGGTCAGGTGGCTTTGCATAGACACACTTTAGAGGTGTAATCCTTGAAACTCCGGAGTAAGATTGGATTTGTGCTGCTCTGTCTAAATCTCACCTCTCATCCCAACTCAGGGAAATCCCTTGAAGTGGCAGAGTTACACACTGAGATGAGTTTTCGTTACACGGCTCATCTCAGACATGACTTGGAGAATGGGTTTACATATGGTCTGTCAAGGATAGAAATAGTACTATCACGATAACTACTTTTGATGGACAACATGTTGTCACAAATAATTGCAATAAATGATATTAATATCACTTCAGGTCTATTTTATGCCCATGATATAATGATAATATTATAGCATGGTAATGCACAAGTTGTTAGACCCTGTGGAAAGTATCTCTTAATGGGGGCCGGCAGCCTAGTGTCTTTCTTTTTTATGGGGGCCTGGCCTGGGCCTATGACAGACTGATGGCAGCATCAAGATAGGGCCCTGTAGTTTCTGTGACAACATTATGATGGCTGGAATTGCAAAGCAAAGCCAAGCGTAACATTGACTTCACAGGGTCCTACGTTAAAAAGCATCTTAAAAACACACCCCCCAAAAAATAAAATTCCCAGATGCTTAGGCCTGATGGAGGTCAACTTGCAACAGATTTGGTGAACCTTTGAACACCCAATCAAAGAGCGATGAACTGTTAATACAGACAGCAAACAAGAAGCGCAACCTGAAATGGCAGCACAACAGCTCTCAGTGTAGTTTTTTTCTGTTCATTCAGTTAAAGCACTGCGAAAAAATGCTTAGGCGCTGCACTCAAGTCTTATAATGGTAGCATCATTTTGGCAACATTCTTATGTTTATGGACTTGACCTCGATAAGTTTTGCTGACCGCAATAAGTGAATAATGTAATGATTGTGACAGGTCTAGATGGCATCAGCTACTGACTAGATTTGAATATAATGATGGACCGTCCTCAGAAGAAGGTCCTTGTTATCTGTCTTGTCAGGAAGGGTTTGTTCGATTGGCGTCATTTGTGGTAATGACACTGTAATAAGCAACATCAGGGCATAGCGACCGATGCAACTTAATGACAGTCCCTAAAACTACTACAGAGGTAGATGATATATTTGGTTGAAAGCCAGCTCGCTGTCTTCTCTCTGTTGCTTGCAGCAGTGCCAGCCACTGAGCCTTCGCCATTGGACCACTTTCAGACATTGCTCACTCATGCTCAGCAGAGCCAGTCTCATTATGCCCTGGCTGTTTGTCTGCCCTCTGGATCAGATTGATATCTGGGATTACCGTGTAGTGCCTAGCTCTCACCAGCTCCTGTCATAGACTCCTGTAATCCCTGAATTAGCCTCAGACTGGATTTAAAACGCTGCGTTCTCCTGCAGCGCTCTTGCCTATCAATAGATGCTTGTCACACTCCCGCTAACCGCATGTGGACATGACACACGTCATTGTCTCAGAGTGTGGAGGTCATGTATGAAGTGTTAGGTCTGTTAGTGGTAGATTTACTATGTGCTGTACCAAATGTGAATGGTGGCTGTTGTGTTGATAAACATTGAAAATGTGCAGCCCCAGATTTCAGGCTTGTATTCCTCTACACAAGCCTGCCTTTGCCTGTAATGTTTCTGCTTTTATCATGAAAGGGTTCTTCTTCTATGGCTGCAATAGAGCTGACAGCTGCTGACTCAGATTTCTCTCTTGAGTGGAAACTCTTCTCTTCTCTTCTCTTCTCTTCTCTTCTCTTCTCTTCTCTTCTCTTCTCTTCTCTTCGGTTAAGGGTACACACACACATTTCTATTAGCCTACTTCTTCATCCAACAAACAAAAACTGGGTATTTCATACCTGTATGTTTTCCTATCAGTATTAAGAGGGGTTGACAGTTTCAATCAATACAGCTGACTGAGCACTGAACCCAATGACTTTTAGAAGAGATTTGGGCAAGTGACAGTGCTTCATTTTTATGAGTTTGCTGCAGCAGGAGCTGAAACACTGGTTTGTGCACATGCAACATGTGAACTGTTAGATTGTACTGACCAGTCTAAAAGATGCCTGCAAGTCCTGCATAACCTGCATAAGTTTTAAATTGGCTGCATTCTAAATAATTAATGGATCCAGAGATTTCAAATATTTAAGTGTGAAAAGATCTGAATTAAAACTAAATAGTAATTTTCAGTATCAGCGAGCTTGGTCACGTCAGTGCCTTTTTGCCTGTCCACCTTGCCTGTCATTGCCACTGCAGTGTTCTGTGATAGAACACTGTCCAAACACTTGTTATCCCCTCGATCTCATTTCCGCTGAGAGCTGCTGGGTCACATCACATATGAGGTGTGAGCTGTCACGGTCGGTCATCATTACGAAGAGACGACAGTCTGTTTGTGTAATCATTGCTTGTATTGCTTTTATGAACATGCAATTATGGTTGTTAAAAGAATTGCTACTTTTTCGATACTGTGTGTGTAAAATGATACAGTCATCCTTAGCTATACATTCGATAGCATCAAAAATACTAAAGCTACTATAAATGATCTACTGTAAGTGTTCATTGAAGTTCAGGCATTAATATCCTGCTTGACATTTGGCTTTCTGCATAGCAAAACCAGACAGTGTTCAGTGACTTTGCCTGCACTTTGAGCAGGTTAACTTTAAAAGAAGGAAAAATCATCTTATTTTGCATGGCTAGGACTTTTATTGTTTTTGCTGTGGTATCAAAAGAGGTACAGAATATTGTTTTTTGAAGTACATGTATTGTATCGAAGTTTAAAATTCTGGTAGCATGACACCATTACATGCAATTCACCATGCCTAATTGTGTATGCTGTTCATGTTTTTCCAGGCTCTATGAGACGAAACTCAACAGTCCCCTGCAGAAAACCTTGAGTCCTATTGTGTGGTGCCGCAAAGCTCTTGACAACCCGAGTCCTGAGATGGAATCAGCCAAGCGCTCCCTCATCCACAGACTGGACCTCACCCTGTCAGGTAAACACCACCAGTGAACATGAAACATGTATCCACAACTTAGCCGCAGCAGCAGCAGTAGAAACAGCAATCGCATCACTTATGCATCTAATTAATCCCTCTTTTACGGCTTAGCTACAAAATAGCACCACTGGCGTTAGGAGAGATTCACTGTCTTGCTAATGACACTTAAGCAGGACATATCTTCAGTGAGACAAAGACTGTTTCGGCTGTTTTGTTCAGAGTCTCCCTATGTCTGTTTGTCTGTTTGTGCTGTCAGTCAGTCTCTTGCTGCCATTTTTTTTCTCTCTTTAGAGCTATTCATCTTTATCATAAAGGTTATTCTAGTTCACTTTGAATCTGCCTGTAGTCAGAGTGAGAGACAATAAAACAATGTAGTTCCTTAATCCTGACTAGCAAAAGTGTACACCTTGTGCATGTAGAGGCACAGAAACGTAGTGAAACAACAGTGATTTTTTTTTTTTCCACAGCCGTGTCTTTAGTGATTGCTGCCAGAATTTTAACTCAAATGGTAACCTTATTTGAAGGGACAATTGTAATTGATTGTCATTTGTAAGGCAAATGTAGAATTATTGATCCAGCAAAGTAGAGCTTGTTTATAAATGCAGAACTACTGGCCACATAAGAGATGGGCATAAATGTTGTGATTGGTCTTTTTGCTGAGAGCTTTAATTCATTGGAGTGAACCTCCGTAATGATCTTACTATTTCCTATTATTGATTTTTGAAGCACAAGAAAACACAAAATAAATGACCCTGTGTTGTACTCGCATATCTCTACAGCCACCACTCTTACAACTACTACACACAATTACAAGCAGAGCACAAATGGATGCCTCATCATGCACGTTCCCTTGTGTAGTTAAGCTTCCCTTGTTCTAAGGAGAAGATGAACTACACATGTGCCTGTATGATCAGTCATGGAGTGGCCGAGGCTAGTAGTTTTATGACCTGGTGTGAGAATGTGTGTGTTTTGGGAGTCTTTTCTTCTTTGGATATGGGATTGAATGTGCAGCAAATGTAAAACTATGCCCATCACCAGGTGTTTTGGAGTGGTGATGGTGTAAATAGGTTTCACTTTTCCTCTTTTGTTATTCCATGGCAGCCATGTGTGTGAAAAAAATAATGTTTAATTTATACTTTCCCAAAAGGTATGCGAAATATTTATGGTTTTGTGCCATATGATTACACCAAGTTGCTTTGGGCAGGCACAGTATTTATTTATTTATATTTACATCTGTCTGGTGAATCACTCTCTCCTCATGAATTCAAGGTACATAGAAATGGTGGCACCAGCGATCTTAAAATGGTCTATGTTGAAGGATCATGTAGCACTAGAGTGAATGTAAACTAGTGTTTTACTGGAAGTCAAGGAGTTGTGTAGTGCTGCTGTTCAAGTGTTGCTGGATTTTAATTGATTGTCCTTGTACCCTCCACACAAAGAATTCAAAGTTGTCTGAAATTGAATACAGTAAATCATACATTACAAAAACATTATCATAGTGATTTCATCTACAGTACATCACCCAGGTCTACCTTATTAGTTAGTCCTTGGTCTATGTCTGATATGTGAGCTTTTGACTGCCACTAATTATAGTCAGTCCCTTAGTGAGGAGGACCGACCTCAAATCCTCGCAGCTAAACTGAGAGGGGGGTCGTTTCCATTTTGACAGTGGTATGCCCATGTGACAGATCATGTTGAGCAATAGGCCGCTGAAGGTTGTTCACTGTGATCTTCTCAGCTCTGTTGTGCAAGAATCTGGGCAGCACCTGGACACACAGCCTCCGCGTCACCCGAGGATACTGAGATTTGTTTTTACTTGCTGCTAAATGAAATGAAACGCTTCTGTGGATCTGACCTGCACAGCTTCCCCCCCCCCTCACACATTTTACAGATCAGCTGATTCTTATAGGCATGTAAAGCACATGGATTCTGGTATTAGAGCTGCTTTGGGATACTTTCTTAATTGATGATAAATCTCATTGAAATCAGGAATCTGCAAGAATCTGCTGGGTCTGCAAGAATCATTTCTTTCTCTTGTCCCTTTAATTGTGACTCTGGGCTGCATCTGTGCTTAGAGCTAAGGCTTATTTCAGAGCCAAGAACTCAAAATTTGCTGTCAAGACCTGTGTAAATGTAGCCTTAGAGGACCCCTAGTGAACAAAGCATGCTATCTGTCAGATGACTAATACTACAAATAACTAGCCACTAGGGTTTAGGAAGCATGATAGCGGTGATATCATCACTGTAGGTGTGGAAGGGGGATAACGTCATCCTGCCTGGGCCTGAAAATATCCCCAGTCACAACCCAGCCCCTCTCACTCCACTTCTGTCCTCACTGATGAGGACACTGATGTTGTCACCACCTCCATAACAATAGAGACAGAACAACAAAGATTTTCTGTAGAGTCTTATGATTCACTGGGCATGTGATTTAAAACACTTGAATCAAATAAATTGAACAAAGGGCCAGTGGTGAAGATTTTTGTTTCCTTTTCCTGCACACAAGACTTGAGCAGATCTCAAGCACTGCATTCTGGGAGTGTCTGGGAGTGAAAGAGAGACTCACCACAGACACACCCTCATGGCTCCTGGCTACTTTCCTTCACACCCTATCTCTAACAGGAGCATGGAAACCCTGTTGCCATGGTGTTGGTTTGAGTTAGTGTCAAAGGAATTGCAAAGGGAAAAAAAAGTTAGCTTCACTGGAGGCAGATTCAAGTCTAAGTGATGGCTTCCTTTTATCAGATAATGTTTGTATCAGTCTAAACAGCTTAACAAAAACCAAATAGTCGGAACAAATCACTGCTATTTTATCTTGTTCCTGTTCACTGGCTTCTGCAAATCTATGAATGGCTTAGCTCCTTCCTATGTTGTTGACATGCTTGCTGAAAACACACTGGACAGATCCTGTAGATTAACAAATAAAGGTCTCCAATAAATTATAAATCAGCTTATGGTGCTTTCAGTCATTATGGTCCTACTCTCAGTAAATCTCTACCACATAAAGCAGACAGAAAACATCATCTCTTTTTGCAAGTTTTTAGTTAAGTTTAAAGTCTGTGGTTAATGGGTAAAAAAATATTGTAGAATCTGTATTATTATTGTAATTATTCCCCTTTTAATAATAATAACACTGTAATATCTCATGGTTTAATCTTATCTTACATGTTTTTATATAAGTAATAACTTCTTATCTTATAGACCCTTTTTGGGCCGATGTCACGATTAAGTCACAGTGTCATCTTGTTGTGTTGTGTGAGTACTAGAATCGAAGTCTCAAAATCTAAGTTTTATCACATACCAGCTGCCACTTCCAGTCAAAAAAACAACACAGAGATACCACAGTGCAAAACAATAAGATGAAAGCTGAGAGATGAAAAAATAAACAAAATGAACTCATAAAATGTCAAGAAAGGAAATAGTCTCACACCTAGTTTTCTTATTAAACAGAAAAATACAATTGTTCACCTCAAATCAAGTCTCTCTCTTTTACCTAACTAAGACAATCTCTAATTGCCTTGTTAACTCCACAAAACACATTTAAACTCAACAGAAGGAAACAAAATTAATCTCACCAAAACCATCTTGTTCAGTCTTACCACTGTTATAACAATTACCAAATTGGGTTTGGCCGCAAAAAAAACAAAAACCCTTCATTCACAGTGAGAAACATAAATTGCTCCCTAAAAAAACAACCAGTGATGAAATCAACCTATTGTTGATAATATTTGTCCAATAGCCTAACGATATGACAAAAGATTCAACCAACCATTGAATGAACATGTACAGATCAGCCAGGCTCGTCCCTCTGGACTTTCTTATTGAAGTTATTTTTTTACTTATTACTCCATTAAAAAGTAATAATATTGCCTTACTTATTATTTGGTATCAAAAGAAATAAGCTATATTCAAGTTATATGATTGTATTACTTTCATACCTTGCTGCCTTTTTGCACTCCAAAGTTGAACTTCTGACTTAACACCCAGAATCCTTTTGTTGTCAGCTTACCAGATGTCAACTGTGGTGGAAAGAAAGTCGACCTCGCTGAGTGTGGCCTGTAAATTAGATTCCATCACCACATAATATTTCTTGAGGAGCCAAAAAACCTCAAAATAATGACAGCCTCTTTCCCTCTCCCTCATCCTCCAGCCTTCATTTAGCTTTTTGGCTAGCATACAGTGTGACCTGCTCTGACCTGCTGCACATAGACATCATGGGATAGCCTACCTAGGTCAAATAGTAACTCAGTAACTCAGAGTTAATTCAAAAAGTAATTGTAATATAATCACTGTTTTGGAAATTGTACTTTTACTGTACTTCTTACTGGAAAAACTAATATTATAGTAATATATTACTGCCCAAGACTGAGAGAGAGTGACCATGCATATTCAGGAAAACTCTGATTTTCTTCAACTATTGTTCAGAAACGGGCCAACAAAACTTGCTAGCTTGTGTAAATGAATGTGTTTTGGGAATTTTTCTGTCCCCAGCTGAACGCCGCCCACAAAAACATCACAATGCTACAATGCTGCGTTTGAGTCTATGACAGTTGTATGAAATGTGCTATATAAATAAAGTTGTCTTGCCTTGACTTAACATTACATCTCTGCCAGGTTATGCACATTCATACAGGCGTTGACATATTTTAAACATTAACTTTAGTTTAGAGTGTCAGTAGTGACCAAGCCTTTTGTGTGTGCACACCCTGTTAAATTCATAACCCCACATGACGTGCCTCAGTTATATAACTAACAACAGGGAGGAGACGGCTGTGAGTTGACTGAGTCAGACAGCGTTACTTTCTTCACGTTGGACAGTCCTGATACATAGTCACAACATGTGTTGCTGGAGCCAAACAATTCAACAGTTTTTCCATCGTGCTGCTTTGACAGCTGCCCTGTGCTGTTGATCCAGCGCACATAGAAAACCCAAGAGGTCCCAGCCACAGTCGCATAACTGACCTGCCCTATTCCTGCTCATAAAACCTTTGACTTTAGCCTCATACTGTACAGTTAACATGTCTCTGCCAGTTTTATCCTTTTCCCTCTGTGGTATTTGTCTCGTTCATTTACAAAGGCTCCTCTGTTTGTTTTTCTCTTGTGATATGTTCACAGGCTCTTTCTTTTATTTTTTCTACCTCAATGCTAAGTGTTGTCTTCCATTTCTTCCTCTCCATTTAAGCCCTCCAGGCCTTCATTTTATATCAGGCTCTTGTGTGGGTTTTTTTTTTTTTAGGCCTGTGGAAACTGCCCCAAAGTTTCCACAGCTGAAAAGCCAAGACGGAAAATCCTCCAGTAAAAATTCATATCACAGTAAATCAAAATGGCATTAATCCCAGCGATTAGAAACAGCCTCTCTTCCGACTTCTTTTCTTGTTTTAGGACATGAGGATTTGAGGACACTCTATTTTGGTTTGGTCCCTGTGCTGCAGATCCCTTTAGATTGGTGTGTGTCTCTTTCCACTGACAATCTGCTGCTGGAGTTGCTGTGATAGGACACGCTGTCATCAAACCTTACCCTGTGACCTTGTAGCTTAGATCCAGCAAGTGTCAAGAGGAAGATTTTCCTGATCATAGTTAGTTTGAATGCTCTATTTCATAGTACACAAGATATGATTTTTTGTGTAAGCACTCTCAAAACCGTCATTGTGTTTCAGTGGTGTGTTCTTGCTCATTTTTTAGCCAGAGGACACAGTGGAGGTTTTCAATTTAACATTCTGTCGATCATTTTATAGATTAATCAATAGGTTGTTTGGTACATAAAATGTCAGAAAATTGTGAAATATGTTGACTGTTTCCCAAACCCAGAGGTGACATCCTCATGTTTTGTCCACAATCTAAAGACATTTCAGTTTACTGTCACAGAGTTAAGAAACCAGAAAATATTTACATTTGAGAAGCTAAAATCAGAGAGTTTGGATATTGTCTCCAAATGACTAATCAATTCTCAAAATAGTTAGTGATTAGTGTAATAGTTGACAACTATTTAATTGACTAATTGTTGCAGCTCTACAATGTAATCCTGACTCTGATATTGGACGTTGTTTCATTGTTTTGATCTGTTGATCGGACTCTTCCTAAATGGAAAACAAAGCCCCCATTGTTGTTAAAGTGCACAGCGTCACAGACCTGCATGTTTCAGAGCTGTTGACATTCCTCAGTAGCTGATCCATGCAGATGGCAGCAGAGTGGACATGATGGTATTTCCTAAATAATGCAGGAGGACAGAGTGCAGAGCACCAGGAAAGGGAGAAAGTGGAAGGAGGAGAAGGCTGATGTGTAAACACATCCAGTCAGAGACAGGCAGAGAGAGAGAGAGAGAGAGAGAGAGGAATCAAATGGATGATGGGCAAATAAGAGGACTCTGAGACATTAACCATCCAAACTATCAAATTTTAACAGTGATCAGCAGCCTGTCCAGAGTCTGATCTCATGACGGAGACAAGGGACTCTGTACTGGGGCCTTTGACTGATGCATCGTTGGGTTTCACAGAGAATACCACTGTGCTCTGTGTGTATGGATTGAATGGCATGCATTGTTAAGTGGTTCTCCCGGCTGATGATGCAGGAACTCTATCAGGCCCACACTCAGCATACGGTCTGAGAGACTCGACCACACTTCCAGTACACTGTGGAGCTTTCATAGAGGTGCCGTCTGCTCAGCAGCAGACACTGCTGGTGTTGTAGTCAGCAGGCTTTGTCAGGGTCTTTTATGGGTTATAGTGCATCAGTGCAATATGTTAATATAAAGGGCAAGCGAAACAATGAAAGTTTCAGTAGTTGATTTCTCTTCAAAATGCAGCATCTTGGGACGCCCCGTGAGCTCACTTGGTAGAGCGTGCTCCCCATGTACTGTTATATCATGTTATTGTCTGATGGGATTAACTATTGGTCATTAGTTGTTAGTGGAAGACAGAAAAAATCTAATCTCTGGCATCGCACCAAAGAAGTACTAGATTTTAAGAGATCTTTCTGCATGACTGAATCCATCGGTGGAAAGATGATAAAATTGGACAAATGATTTGACTGATTTTTCAGTAATTATAAGGGAAGAATATTAGTTGAGAACAACCTTTGATTTCCATATTTTGCTGACAGATTTCACTTCTTACCAGAGTATCACACTCATGTGTAATAAAGTAGAGCATTTCAGCCCAATCTGGAATGACTCAACACACCCACTATGAGTATTAGCGGTGCTACAAAATATAAAGCCAACTACTGATCATATTTAGAGTTAACAGTGTAATCCAGAATTTTAGCGTATTCAGTGCTCACATTTCTTTGTCATATTTTCTTCTGAACTGCACCTCAAAGTCCTCCAACTCTATTAACTCTATATGAATGTCTTTGTGGATCCTCTGACTATATAACATTCTCCTGTGCGTTCTAATGCAGAGTAATATCAAAGAGTGACTGAGCACTTGCAGGCATAAAAAACTTGATGTACTGCTTTTGATCTTCCCTGACGTAATGCGGCCTGAGATATTTTTTTCTGTTCTGTGACTCTACAGCCAACAAGCGCCGGAGCCTGTATGGAAGCCCCTACAACCAGCAGGGTTATGGAAGTCCGTATAGCACAAACGCAGCCAACAGCCCTTACAGCAGTGGCTTCAACTCCCCCTCCTCAACCCCCAGCAGAGTGCCCATCGTCAGACAGCAACTAATGCCTGGGAACGCAGGTAAGGGTCTCTCAAAAGTTCACGAACAACTACAAAATATCTGTTGTTTTTGAATATGAGTCACTGAAGTGTGATTTCCTTGTACTTGTATTTCTCCTTATGTCTGGTGTGTTTGTGAGTTTATACATGTGTATGTACCTGAAGTATGTGCATTCTTTATTTTTATTTTGTATTTAATTTAATTTCTCTTTTCATTCCACTATAATAGGTCAGGTTTATTATTAGGAATATGTCAAATGTAAATATGTTTTCGATGTTTTACTTGATATATCATAATTATGTTTAGAGGTAATCATATTATTACAAGTATATTTACATGTACCTGTATACCTATATACTATGTGTATCTTTACTTTTCCTTTCTTTTAAATCATTTTTTATACTGTGCTGTTTATACTGTTCACACTGCAATACAAGCATTTTTAAATAAACAAATATATTTTAAAAACCCAAATCATTTCCATGGCAGCACACCAGCGAAACACAGCAGCAGAGAGAAATCCTCCGGCTGTAAGCCCACAGTCATCAGTGGACAGTGAGCTGAGCACGTCAGAGATGGACGAGGACTCAGTGGGCTCCTCAACGACCTACAAACTCAATGACGTCACTGATGTCCAGATACTGGCACGCATGCAGGAAGAGAGTATGTACCCGTAACAGCAGTGATGTTCGTTTTTTTTTTAATAGTGTGTAGTGACTGTGAGTGTCTCCATGTTTGTCAGGTTTGAGACAAGATTACGCCGCAACGGCGTCCAGGCGGAGCTCAGGTTCATCCTGCCATTCGTTGCGGCGCAGCACCTTCAGCGACCAGGAGTTAGACGCACACAGCCTGGAGGACGAAGAGGAGGCGGTGCACCCAGCCTTCCACCTGCCTTCCAACCGCTTCAGTCCCTCCCCTCGGCACTCCCCCCGCGCCTCCCCCAGGAATTCACCCCGCTCTCGCTCCCCGGCCCGTTCTATCGACTACAGTCACAGCCGCGGCTCGCCTCAGCCCATCATCAGCCGCCTGCAGCAGCCTCGCCACTCGCTGCAGGGCCATGGGCATGACCTGCAGACCAACGTGGTGAAGAATGAAGGTAAGTGCAGCTAGTAGATAGGCCTAGGCAGAAAAACAACAGTGATATGATCAATAGACACTTCATCAAAAGCAATAAGAAAATCATTCAATAAAAAGTTCAGTAGTTTCACTTGAATGCACTAAATGCAAACCACCATGAAAGCACATATCAAATCAGGGTTCAGCGTTAATGTTTTGGTTTGTTTTTCACTTGCCTGTCAGGAATCTACTTACCTGAAGTCAGTTTTTACATGCCTCTGTTACAAATTGGCTTATTTACTAGTGGTTATCAAATAACGACAAAGGCTAAAGTTAATTGTCATGTTTAACCCAGGGCTGCAGCGTCTTTAAAATGTCAGAAAATAGTGAAAAATGTCCATCCCAGTTTTTCAAAGGTCTGAGGTGATCTCTTTAAATGTCTTGTTTTGTCAGTGGATAACCAAAGATATGCAGTTTACTATGAAAACAAACAGAGAAGCAAGAAATCTCCATATTTGAGAGGCATATTTGAGAAAACTTGAAGAAAACTTTGAGAAAAATTACTTACACAATTAATTGATGATCAAAATAGTCTAATAGTTTAATTCTTTTTATCACCTATCTTTTTGGGAATGTGAGTTGTTAGATTTATGAGCCCAACATGGCATTTTACTAGCCCAGACATGCGAGCAATCCTTATTTTTGAGCCTTGTGAATACACCCTGGCTCATAAACAGCCTTATTATATCCCTAGATGGCAGAGTGTGCTACAAGTGACATGCAAACAACCAATCATTTAATAGGTGTTGCAGCATCAACATGTGACACGTGAAACAGTGTGAAGTGATAAAATGAAAAGGAAAAAGAGGAAAAGGAGATTCTTCATATAAAAAGGACAGATCAGATTGTCGGTTTGGCAGTAAGTCTATTACATGTGTGACTTGATAAATAAAGTAGTTAAATTCAACCTTTTTCTCCTCATCTTTATTAAAGCTAGATCATTAAGAATTATTAATAATTATAGATAGAGTGAAATTAAACATTTTGCATGCTCAATATCAGCAGAGGCGGGGGGCATCAGTGGTTTCATCCTCCGATTCTGGACACACTCATTTTTGTCTGAGCTAACTCTCTGCTGTTGTTGCTGTTGTAGAAAAGCTGCGTCGCAGTCTTCCCAACCTCACACGCTCTTCAGCAGCGACGACCCAAGGCCCAGAGCCTGTTAAGAACAGCCGCAGCTGCGAGTCCAACCTGCAAGTGCCAAACGGCGGCTCTCCCCGACACCAGAGCCAGTCTGCTAGTGAGTATTGTGACAGATATGTGCATAAACAATAAGTCATTTTTACTTGAATCAGTTTTATTGCAAAACACACAGCTGTAAATTAATCTTTACACTGCAGTAGCTATAAGACTCAGTTTAGCGGATTCACTACTGATATCACTGTGTGTTGTCAACTGACATATTAATATTTGTGTTACTCTCCAAGTATAGCAAACATTCAGAAACATGACAGGCTGTGTAATCGCTTGTTAGTCATTGTACGAGTGGGAATTCTGTTACTCCTTCTGGCTGCACCTACAGTACAACGACTGTGCTGCTTTGTAGTGCCATGGCTTTGGTGTTTGGGGATCCTCTTTGTCTTTGATCATTTTCAGTTCTAATATCTTTTATTCACACGCATCCTTCCTCTTATTGCCTTGGCATAACTTTCACTTCAAAGAAACACCCTCATCCTGCAGCATCAGAGCATGGCGCCAGCAACACTGAGAATCCAGAGCGACTCCTGGAAACAGCAACACTGATATTGTTTTACATTATGTGTTGTATGCTCTTAGAGCTTAGAACCCCACCTCTGTGGGTTAAGAGTATCCATTTGATGTAATCCTGTAATGGGAGATAAAGGTAATGGTGTTGTCCTTAATCCAGAAACAGTAATCCCTCTCTGTTCATACTCTGTTAGTAAAGGCAGAGAGAACAGGGGTCAAAGGGCAGGTTTCAGCTGGTTAAACGTGTACTGACTGCCTTTATCCTGTCTTTACCAGCTCCACTGAGGGACAGGGTGTTCATGTGGCCTGAGCCTTTACATTTACATCTGCTGATTTTTTTTATTTGTATATTTAAGATTAAAAAGATGTCATTCTATGCTTGAAAGGTTCTGATAGTTGTATGCAGGGTTCCTATGCAGTATGCAATTAGATTTTTGCTATTTCCAGGACTGGATATAGAATATAGCTAGAAAAAAGAAGAGAGTATGGAAAATTATTGCTCATATTCTGTTTTCAAAAATATAAAATTCAGAATTTCTAAAAGCACACCTCAGCCTCAAACTATAATTTTAATTTTAATGTCCTGCAGTGCTTTTGTATTTTTTGCCATTGACCACCCCTGTCTACCCCAGCTGGCTGTTCCATGTCCCTGTGGAAAGCCCTGTTTAAGAGTTATGCAGTAATGTAGTCATCAGAAAAGTATATGGACTATCTTTTAATAAACAAGGCTGCAGGGACAGTAATTTTTTTTTTCAACTTTTGTCTATAAAAGAGACTAAAAATATGGGGGAAAGATTAAATCGAAAGCAACTGGACTTGTTTAAATGTCTTTTGAAGACGTTTTGCCTCTCATCAGTTCATGCCTGTCAGACTAGTCTGAGCTAGTCTCAGGCTAGCTCAGACTAGAGGCGAAACATCTTCAAAAGACATTTAAACAAGTCCAGTTGCTTTCGATTTAATCTTTCCTGAGATTACAATGACCTGGACGAATGAGAACATTCATGGACGGGGAGGAACAATAGATTATTTCTTCAGTATGTTAAGGGAAAATGAGTAGGGTATAGGTAGCACCGCTTAGTTCACTCACTCTTTGGGCCGAGATGTTTGACAGTGGAACATCATCCAACTTTCTGTGTAAGAGACAACAGCCATAATGGGTAAAATCAAATTTTCTGAAGGCTGGTTTAACAATCCCAAATATAAAGCCTAGTTGGCTGAGGATTTGAAATGGGAAAAGAAAGCTAGATGTCAAATATTGTCTGAAAATTCACTGAGAGGTTTGGAAAATTGAGTCTGGAAAAGTATGGTATTTTGAAACGGAAAATGTGCAGGAACCCTGTGTATGCGTTTTTTCTCTCTAAGCTTTGGCTGTGGTCGGCATGTGAGACACCTAAATTTCTGCATCTGTCACCGACTTCTCTTCACTGTAAAGCATGTGTAACCAAAACCAGCCTCCATCTCTCTGTCTATGCTGAGACTGGTGTGGATTGGGTGGTGAGCCTGCCCAAGGCACCGACACTTTGCTCTGACAGCCGGCTGCTCCTCCACCTGAATGCAGTTGCCTGTGGATGTTTGGTTCTAGGGCCCCCTAGTGGCCTCAAACTGCACTTCAGGCTTCTGTGGCCTTCATTGCCTCTACTGCCCCCTCTTTCCTCCAGTAATACTGTGAATCTCAGGCAGAATAAAGTCTGACTCCCGTGCTGAAATGTCCCTGTTTTCCAGCAGCAGCTCAGCTCCCGAGATACTCGACCCCTTCTCGCTCCTCCCCGAAACCCAAACAGCACCTCCAAAGCCCAACTGCCCTGCGAGGTAACGGCCTGCTCTTAAACCAGCTGGAGGCTGTGAGATCGATCTCACACCCAGACATGTGCACAATTTCTGAGTTACTAATGTCAGCTGCCTGGGTACTGAAGGTGTAGAATGTAAACGATTAAAAAAAGCTGTGCCGTGTGGAACTGAAATGGATCTGAGGAAGGTACATGAAAGCGCTAGATGCTAGCTTCTCATTTTAAACCATGACGTAACTCTGAGTGCAGCTTTAGCCTCTGTTGTTGGAAAAAGAAAAAGGTGGAGTAGAGGGTGGTTGTTGGCAGCGATGAGCTTGAGTTTTTAACTCCCTCAGGTATGGCACCATACTGAAAGGATTTAACTTTTGCACTTTAAAGGGTTTTTTTCCCGTGAGGATTGTGTCAAGGTGTTTCTATAATAATATGAAACTGATTATTTTGGCTCAGCAATGTCAAAACAGTGATTGTGTGCTGTTTGCTGGTCCATGGTTGATGATTAGAGTCACATGACTGCTGCTCAGATCTGTAAGGTTACAGAAAGAGAAACGTGTCATTCATGTGTTCATCCATGTCGGCCATCTTAACTTGGATTCAATCACATCAACTTTTTTGTGCTTCTTGCTTTTAGTTAATAGCATACACCTTTACATTCCTATTGTCCTTTTTACCTATATGTTTGCATTAAGTAGGCTACAAATCCAGCCCTGTTGACTCCCTGGTCTTAATACACATTATTTCTAATTTTTTTGTTATGTTTTCTCAGAGATTATCATTGAGTTGATATTCTCAACCATGTAAACTGCTTTTCACTGTTGGTCAGCCATTCCACACAGTGATATGGGGCACTTATTTGCCTGACAATGAAGGAAGAGGGCAACCTCTATCAACAAACAGTTTCCTCTACACAATCTGTTTTGTTAAGGAAATTAATTGGTTAAGTGTGACAGCCCAGCAGTCACTCCAGTAGGATTTGCAGCAAAAGTGACCACAGTTAACACTTTACAACCCTGATTTCAAAAAAGTTGGGACGCTGTGTAAAACCTAAATTAAAACATAATACAAGCATTTGCAAAGGAACTGTTTACTGACAGCAGTTTTAGGAAGTGGTCGCAAGGCCGTGTAGCAATATCCTTTATACAATCATAGTGTTTCAAAAACTAATGAACGTCTTGCCATCTTTGCTTGTAAATGACAGAGCCTTTCAAAGAAGCTTGTTTCATACTCAATCAAGATACCGTCACCAATGTTTTTTGAGTATTTCATATATTTCCTTGTCTTTTGTTTCATCTGTCCTAAATTGTTTGAAATGTGTTGCTGGCATTACTCAGAGTGAGTGTATATTTACAAAAATCAATGAAGTTGATGAGGTAAAACATTAAATATAGTTTTTGTACTGTTTTCAATTAAGTATATGTCAAAAAGGATTAGGAAATCATCACATATCTGTTTTATTTATGTTTGACACAGCATCCCAACTTTTTTGGAATTGGTGTTATATCGCTATGGGCAGATATTCCCAAAAAAACAAAACAAAAAACCCCCACATAATCCCAGAAAGTGATTATCTGTGTTTTTGCATGCCAAAATCACTATGTTGTCTACAATGTAAAATGGTCCTACTATATACACACAGTTGCCAGTTTATTAGGTACACCTAGATAAAACCAGTGCAGTCTTTTATAAATGAGGGTAATATCAGAAATACCTTTCGGTATAGTGGAGTGCAGTTCAACAGAGCCACAAACTGCAGCCTCCAAAATGATCCTAAAGTTGAGGATTTATTGCAGGACTGTTGTATTAGACTTGGGGATATACAAGCATACTATTATCTGTATCTGTACCCATACGTGTAGTGGGTTCCTAATAAACTGGCAACTGAGTTTATATATATGGTACCTGATGAATTCCAGGTAGCAGCACAAAATTAGTTGCAGTGACGCAAATTATACATTGTGTGATTTAGCAATACCTCTACTGTCACTGCTAAACCTGTACATTCATCCAAGTGTGACAGAATCACCAAAGTGTACATTACATTAGTAACCACAGAATGTCCTTCAACTCCCTCACTCTCCCATCACCATCCACTGCTACACATCCTCTCACATAACCTCAAGAGGCCACTTCCTTACCACATAGTAGCATTGTTCATATTACTCATGGGCCATGTAACGTCACAGTTTGTTTGAAAACAAACAAGCAGTAAGAGACACCCCATTGAAGCCCGTCCTCAGCAGCACCTTCCTCCCAGCTCTGAATTAAGGCCTGTCTCTGTTGTCTTCGTCTTTGTCTAGTCCCACTCTCCTGTTGCTTTGGAGAAGAAGGTGATTTCAGTGAGTATTCACTGAGGGTTTCCACCTTTTTAAATATTGTGATTGTGGTTTCACGCTGTGGTTGTATTGATGTTGTGCTACGATAGAATATGCTTTAGGTTTTCACGAGTAGATTGTATGTGTGCATCACCTCATTCTGTCAACACATCTAGAATCATAGTAGGCTGCTGAGTCAATTAATTAGCCTTTTCTGTTTTAATAAAGTTTCTTTTGTAGTTTTAAACTTGTATCATTACAGGTTCGACTTCATTTGTGAATTTTTGATGAATGTGGTATAGAAATTACGACATATGTTTCTGTTTGATAGATGTTTTGTGTGTTAAAGGTATGTGAATTAGCATCATAGTAGATCTGTATCACATCATTGTGCTCTTGATCATTACTTCATTGTTAAACTACTGACAGACTGAAATCTGTGAAAGCATATTATATATAAAGACAGTTAAATACAATCCAGTTATACCTAACTGTATTCCCGCTCTGCCTGTCTTCAGTCCCCTCTCCCAGTAAGCTGCGAACTCCAGCCACCCCATCCCCACTAGCCTTGAGGCAGCCGGTAAAGGCCACATCCAACCCTGGGTCCGCCAACTCCACCCCTACCCGCTCCCTGGCTCCTCCACGCAGCGGCCTGCCCCGCCCCAGTGCTTCTTCTGGAGGAGGAGGAGGAGGAGGGATCCCCCTGCCTCGCAGCAAACTGGCCCAACCTGTGCGCAGGTATGTGCACCACACACACAGATGGATACAAACAGATAACTGCTAGATTTAGCTGTACAATGTATAAAAACTAAAGTTGAGAAAACTTGTAAAAGTAAAGCAACCAGCTACAAAGCCTTTTTGAGTATATTCAATGAAGGGCTTATTTGTTGTGTAAACCTAGATTAATAAGTTCACTCAAAGTGCTGTTCTATGTTGGTCAAACTTAATATTACTATTAAGATCAATGTATGTGATCTGATTCACTGAAAGTGCTGTTTGTCAACTACTTACTATTCAGATCTACTCATGAACTTAAGTTAAGAAAACTTAAATTATTATTTGATTAACTATGAACTATGTGTATGTATTTGACTTACACTACAGTATAAGTGAATGCAAATATCCCCAAAATGCATTTTTATGCAGTGCTGTTGATGTATATACTTATTTAGAAGGGCTAGATTTGAAAAAAGTAAATTGTCAAGGGGCTGGATATTTGCATTTCCTATGTCTGACTTATAAAGTTAGTCATTAAAATGTGTAAAGCAATGCCCCTTTTTATTTTCTTCACTTTATTTGTTTTCAGAATTGAGGAAACATTATCTACAAAAGTATAAGAAAAAACAAAGCACATTTGTAACCAATGTTGGCCAATGGCCTCTCACTCATTTGAAGAAATTATTTATTTCTTCTTGGTTTTTTTTTTCATATTTATAAATGATCAGATTGAGGTTGTTGCAAGTCTGGATTTGAACCTTTGAAAAGGTCTGATGTATGTTTTAAATCTAAAAAACCAAAACAAAAAACACACCGTTATCATTTTGTCAGATGGAATGATTTAGGTTTTCTTCTTAGTACACGAGTAGATCTGAGTAGTAATGGTAAGTTTGACAAACTTAGGATAACAAGTCGAGTGAACCTCTTAACCTAATTCAGACTGTGGGGCATAGAGCAACTCCAGGTGGGGCGTGGAGGACCAGGGGAAAATAATGGAGTGAACTGAAGCTGAATGAGTATGCTTTATGTAGGGAAAATAAACAAATGAGTTTGCTGATTGAATTTATGCTGACCTTTATTTTACTAAAATTCAGCATTTGTTTCTTCCCCTGCTTAATTTAAAGTTTTCTCAACTTTTCTTTTTTTGTATAGTATAGACAAAACTTACCAAACAGTTTTTTCCCCTCATCTCCTTCTCAGATCTCTTCCTGCTCCTCGGACCTACAGCGGCGCCGGTGACAACTGGAGAGAAGGTTGTTACTGAAGTGGGCCAGCAGGGGGCTCTCCAATCAAACTATCAACACAAGGAGGCAGACATTACAACATGGCACTTTATCTACCTAGAAACCTTTTACAGTGAAGAGAGTAAGACTATGTCCCAAAAATATATAGAATTAAGTTTTAAAAAAGGAGAGGACAGTGTCCACAGCGCGTCAAAGAGGACCTCCCATTGTGTTTCTCTGTGGGCTCCGGCTCTGGAAGGGTCAGGCATGTAGTGCAGACAGCCAAGAAGATGCCAAAGAAACCAGGCCGACTCCAGCTCTGCCAGCAGAGGACACGTTACCTGCCTTTGTTTTGACTGCAATCATCTGTCTGACAGTCCATATCACTTCATCGCCCGGCTTTCCTCCCCACTCCTTTCCCCTGTTCTTTTCTCACCTCCCTCAGGTTGAAATGTTTCCACGCATTTCTGTCTTTATGGTCTGTGTTTAACAGATGTAGGTGAGCGATCTCTATGATGATGCTGTGCAGGTGAAAATGTCCCGTAATGTTACAGATTTGTGGATGTCTTGCAACAGTGAAAGCACCTCTGTGTGTGGGTATGACGTTTAAGAATCTTTCCTCTTGTAAAATCAGCCAGAATGTATGCACAAGTTTTATTTGGAAATTATTTATTCAAATAATTTAAGAAATGTATGTCCAAACATCCATATCAGTATTTTTGTTTTAAGATTTCAAATTGTTTAAAATGTACATTTTGAACCTCAACTGCAAGCTAACTCTCCAAAGCGTTTTATTGTTTTTCAAGAGCAAATCGGACTTGTGAGAAACCCGGGTGAATAATGACACCTTGGTCAAAGCCTGAGTTCTGATTTGTACCTCAGTTTGCCAAGATCATACGTTTCCTTTGAGGTGCTGAGATTAGTCCATTTAAAAACAGGTTAACATTAGGTCTGAGTCATATCTGATGTCTGAAAAAAAAAACTTATCTATTGGAAAGAAACTCAAAACATATCTTTTCCCCCAGTCAGCCAATGGCACCAATGAAAAATTCATGTGGTTCTTTAAATTCCCATATCAGATTTCTGTCAGTGTATATCATTCATGCCATAAAAAATAGAAAAATGTCTTGAATAAGATGACAAGTGGAATAAGTTTTTCTGGCTTTTACCTCTTGTGTTATGGAAATGAAGCAAACGGTGTGCCAGTGTTAGGGAAGCTGTATGGTAATTGGTGTGGTGGGTGTTATGAAACTAGTGCCTATAATTTAAAGTTTCACTTGAGTTTGAACATCATGTTTTGTTTGTTTGTTATTCATTTTGTGCCAATTTCTGGTTTTGCCAATATTATTTGCAATTTTGCATTTCTGCTTGGTTGATTTGCTTGCCTTTTTGTGTTTTTGTAATTGAACAAATACATTTATAATTGCTTTAAAAATGTTTAAAATGCGCCTTCATATTTATAACTAATTACTCATTCTGTAAATGAAACTATTTATTAAAGAGAGAGGTGCCTCTGTCAAAGCTCAGATTCAGTGGGAAGCTACAACGAATGTTGCAAAAAGACATACCACACCTTTTGTGTGAAAGTTTTTGTTATTGAACTTTTTTTTATATCCACAAACATGACATTCAGTTTCCCTGTGTAAATTCACATTTCAAATAAAAACTGAAAAGTTGTTCTCTCTTCTTGCACTTTTGTATCCTCTGCATGGTTATGGAAAAGAAAAGGTTTAGATTAGTTTGAGACAACAAGAAGCCATCAACACCAGTTAACAAAACACTGATAAAACAACATTGGAATGACCAGAAAGAAAAGTCTAGCTGTTGTCATTCTGCAGGTCAAGATTTGGGTCCAAATTATGTGCTGAACATTTGTACAGATGCATATTGTTCCACACAAGAAAAAGAAAACTGGATCAGTATCACAATGTAATGTGAACAATTTGTTACACAAGATATTTTCAACTTTTCTTGTCACAGTAATACTATTATAACACAAACCCTTCATGTAATAACCTGATAACTTGTATTGTTATAATTGACAATAATATAAGTTACCATATTATGACATGAAACATTTAACATCATAACAAGAAATTTCTCATTATAATGTGATAGGTTTGTATGTCATAATAATGTGAAAATATCTTTAAATGTGAAAAATATGTTGTTTTAACAAACTTTTCACAATATGTGTTACTGATGCATTTTTCTGGTATGACAGCAACACACTGCCATACATTTGAGAGGACAATCCTGACTTTTTGTGCTCTGCAATCACAATTTTGTTTCCAGCTTTCTTGGCAGAATCTCAGTATTTGAAAACATGAAAGAGCGGATCAATACTCACTATTTTTATCAAAAGGGAATGTCCAAATCTCAGAGGGTCAATTATTTTTCTGTTATGTCTGTGAATAAATAACAACATGGAGAAATAACCAGGCATTACTTAAAAGGTGAGGTCTGAAATTGAGAGTGGACAACGTCGGAGACAATAAACAGAGGAAGCCCTACTGTTCTCTCATATGAGACATGTGTTGTTAACTTGAAACATCAAATACACTCAGGATGATACGATTTCAAAACTTTTTGTTCTGAGTTTATTAATCAGTACCTGTGCTCTCTAGTATTAACTTTCAGAATGATATCTGCTAAAAAATTCTTTGTGCTCAGTATTTTTAATGGACTCAAAAATAAGAGTCATTCATACTACTCAAACCTATCTTTCATTTAGACGAGTATAAAAAGCAGAAAAATCATGGCAGAGTTCAGACTGTAACAGGGACTTAATCCACATGATATACAAGAAATTATATTTTTCTTGCTGGGATTTAGTGATAAAATGGATGTTGAACAAAATTCACAACCTTGGTTTCATTTATAGTTCAGCATCACCCAAAAAGTGCCTGTACACTTAGCAGGTTTGAAAGGGAAGGTGACACATTATGTATTCTGCACACACAAAGCTGTTGTTACGTACCTGGAGTCACCCGTTGGTTAATGGGGGACACGGTGTGTCTCCGGGAAGGGGAGGGGACAGATAAAAGCCTGAGTCACTGACTGGTGCAAACTGTCCCATCCCACTCCAGCCTCAGTGCCCTGAAGACATGTAACGTCAGTGCTTTTATTTTCTCTGGACACTGTGCTTCCTCTGCGTGTGGCACCATGGTCTGACGTGCAGGAGTTTCACTGAGAGCGTCATATTCTGTGGGCTGCACACACACAAACACAGATACAGTAAATATGTTCAGCTAACACCCCAAACAACAAGGTTTGTAACACAGACAAGGTACTCAACGAAATATAAGCCAACTGCCAAAGCAGTAGAACATAATATTTTACAAGTACTTTATATGTTGTCTGAGCAACACAAAATAGAATCAGAAGATATTAATATTGGGATGTTGTTTTAAGAAATTGATGGACTGATGCAACAAATTTAACACAGATTGTTAAAATAGAAACTGCATCAAAAAGAGGCTGTGTGGGGATCATTTCTGCATCTAAGGGCTAACTACGGGACTGTAAAGAAACTAAATCTGTGTTTACTGTATGTACAAGTTTTAAGTCACTGAATTTAGTTTGGTGTTTCTATTTGGTGAAACTTGATATACTCCTGCCAAAACCTTTCTGAGGCAAATATTGTCATTTTTACTATCTTAGCTGTCATTACCCTGCAGATTCAATTTGAACTTGAACCTGACCGATAATAGATTTCTGAGGCTGGTGCCAATATTAGGGAGTAAAAAATTCCAATATCAATAAATTAGCTGATATTCTTTACACATAACAACAACATGAAGTTTGAGATGAGAGCTGATGTGTAACGCGCACACTTGGTGAAAGAAACAGCAGCTCCAACAAAAGAATCAGGCAGGCAGAATTTCACAGTTTACTGCACTAGTATAAAGATGAGCACAGTTTTCATTCATGTGGGCTGTGCTTACTCAACCCCGACAAACAGCTGTCTTTAATGCAGCTGCATCTGTCCTTTTTAAATCTACAGAAAATATGAGACAGAATAGCCTCTGTTGGACTGGGTATAGTTTCCCAAATGGAAAACTGTCGATATGTGATCATTAGATTGATATTTGCGGACCTTTCCCCTTCTACGGAGCGGAACGCAGTATAAAAGGGCAGCCTGGTCGTTATTGATTGGTCCATCCACTCTCACGGAGGCTTCAGACCGTGTGCAGACTCCCTCCAGCTATGTGCGTCTGTCGGGGAGCCAATCCGTGGCACCAGTCAGACTCTGTGAGTCGCTTTAAGACTATCAGTGCCATGGCACCATCACATCCTCCGACCGCTGGATCCTATTAGTGACAGTGCGCCACTAGGGGAATCATTTTACGCACGAACACCGACTGTGGTGAGCCTCCGTCCTCCTGTTGCGCCATGGACAACTCCAGCCTGTTGGGTGGCTCTGGTTTGATAGACTTTCTTCTGTCGGACACTTTAAAGCAAGTTGTGGATTCTCCGGAGGACTCTTCCATGGCTGGATTAGTGGCCGGTGGTGCCATCTTTAAATTCAGGACTGCCGGTGGGGCTGACTTTATGGCCGTTCCGCCGACGGAATCCCCTCACCTGATGCCTGCCTTCTGGGATTCCCCGCTCAGTCACGGAATCAATGTGTTTGTGGGACTTGTGCTTTGCTTCACCATGCTGGGACTGGGCTGCACGGTAGACGTCAGCCAGCTGGGAGAACATATCCGCAGACCCATCGGGGTGCTGCTGGCACTGGTGTGTCAGTTTGTGATCATGCCCTTGGTGGCCTTTCTGTTGGCTTTAGCCTTCTCTCTGGATGATGTGGCGGCGATGGCTGTTCTCCTGTGTGGCTGCTGCCCGGGAGGAAACTTATCAAACATCATGTCTCTGCTGGTGCACGGAGAGATGAATCTCAGGTACATACACTGTATTCATCTAGAAAAACAACATAAAGTCATCAAGTGAACCTGTGAAAAGGTCTCACGAGGTTGAACTATGTTGTGCGCGCATTAGTCAGCAAATTACGCACTGCAAAAACAGAGACTTTGATAAAGTTTACGCATGACTCTGTAGTTCTACATGCTTCCCTAAAGTCAAAAATCTATTACTGTCAAATCTGAGTATAATGATCCAACATGTCAGCGGTGTGTGAGCGGCTATAACGGTGCGTCTTTGCTCTCCTCCTCAGCATCATCATGACCATATCCTCCACACTGCTGGCGCTGGTGCTGATGCCGCTGTGTCTGTGGATCTACAGCCGGGCCTGGATCAACACACCTGTGGTCAATCTCATGCCCTTCGGGGCTATCATCCTGACCCTGTGCAGCACCCTCATTCCCATTGGTTTAGGAGTTATGCTGAGGTACCGGTACACGCGGGTGGCCGACATTGTTTTAAAGGTAATTTAAGAGCAATTTCTCAAAGTTACTTTTCCAATTAATGGATAAGTTGAATTAGTTAAATAATTAATTGTTGTGTCATTTAGACCCCAATGACTTTCTGTTAAAGAGCACCTTTTCTTTGTGCAAAAGCGCACTGCGTAATTTTCAGTGCCTTTCATAGATGCTGACCGCAGGAACAGTGACATCAGAGGCGTTGTGTCAGGAAAAGCCCCTCCCTCCCATTTCTGATAAAAGCCACACATGAAGGAGGGACACATCACTTACAATAGCCACTAACGTTAGGCAGCAGAGATGCCATGATGGAGATTCTAGATCTGTGTTCAAAAAAGTCGAGTCACTTTTGATAAGATTGCTCAAAATCTGTGGTTTTCCTCAGAAGGTACAATCTGGACAACATGACACCCTTTATCTCAACAGGAAAAAAGAAGGGCCCTCAGGAAGAGCAAAACTACAGAAGATGAGCCAGTCCACATGTGATAAATTTACTTGGGTTTAAAGTTGTAATTCTGAGCTGAAAGTCAGAATTCTGCTTTTAAAGTCAGAATGAAATTCATTAATTAATTTCAGATTAAAGTGAAATTCTGACCTTCTTTCCTCAAAATTCTGACTTCAAACTCAGAATTCTGACTTCAAACCCAAACCAGAAATATATTCTTTACATGTGGCCCTAATCCTCTTCTGTACGTTCACCCTCATGTTTTTCCAGGCTTCACTGTGGTCTCTGCTGGTCACCCTTGTGATGCTGTTCATTCTCACCGGAGCAATGCTGGGGCCGGAGCTCTTGTCCACTATCCCGCCCTCTGTCTACGTGGTGGCTGTCCTGATGCCTCTGTGCGGCTACGCTGCAGGTTATGGCCTGGCTGTGCTCTTTGAACTGCCGCCCAACAGCTGCAGGTCTGTCTCTCTGGAGACGGGATGCCAGAACGTGCAGCTGTGCACCGCCATCCTCAAGCTGGCCTTCCCCCCTCAGCTGATGGGAGGGATGTACATGTTCCCTCTGCTGTACGCCCTGTTCCAAGCAGCAGAAGCAGGCGTTTTCATCCTGGCCTACAAGATGTACAGGAAGAAGGTCCTGCACAAACCAGACCCCATGGGGGACGGCGAGGACACGGATATAACATATCAAAGGTTTCAGGATGAGGACTTTGACTCATCTTATGGTGCTGTGACAGTGAGTGACCCAAACACCATCATGTTGGACCCCTGTCCTCCTGATCCAACTCCTGTTTAATGTGCAAATTTTAAGAAACTGTTCCCTATAACAGTTGTAGCGGAGCAGAATAAGACCTGCAAGTGGATTCATCACTCATCATAAAGAAAAACCTGGAGAACAGGGAGACTATGCAGGGAAAACCAGAATGTTAACACTGACACGACTGCTGAAAAAGGTGCTTTATGTCATAAGCTTCATTCATTCAACAGACTTTTGTCACAGCAGCCATACTGATATGAAATAGCAGGGTAAACACAGGTGTTACCAATGATACCAGGGCTGCACGATATGGTAAAAAAAATAATCATACTGCAATTATTTTTGATAGATATTGCAATTGTGATTGGAAAAATTAAAACCATTAAAATTGTGATGATGTGACATTTGTTGGGGTCTATACCAAACAAACATGCTTTCTTACATCTGGAAAAGAAGATTTGCCAGCCAGGGAATCTCTGCAGCACTACATTATAGTGCCTTTTGTTACATTTTTTTTTTTTATTTATCAACAAAACAGCACCTTTTGCAATTTTGAAATTGCACTTGGCCAAATTGCAATTTGAATAATATTTCGATTAATTGTGCAACCCTTATTGATTCTAATTAAGGTCCATTCCATTCAGAACAGAGTCAGGGTGCTGCTATTGTGCATGCTGGCTCACTGGAAAGGCTCTGCTTAAAGGAACAGGACCTTAATTAGTATCACTGGCGACACCAGTGTTTGCCATGCTCATACATACCAATATAGCTGCTGTGATAAAGGTCTATTCGACCATGCTCAACTCATGTCTTATATGGGATGAAAAAATATCATGTTTTAAATAACTGCTGTGTTACCTGTGAAGCACTTTTCGTCATAACTAAGCTTAACTTCAATCTGAGAAAGTAACATTAATCAGCATTTAGTTTCTCAAATGAACTGTGCTTTAAAGCTGTGTGCGAGGTGTGCGTGTGTGAGAGAGCAAAAGACAAACATATCAGAGTGATTCATTGCAGTGCCAATCCAGTATCTGTGCTCCATAGACAAAACTAAGAGTCTGAACAAAATGTATAATATGTGTATAATATAAACAACTGTGTCAAGACAATAAAATGTGTATAGAAACAACTAAAACTTGTATACCTTCGTCACGTGTCCGCTGTTTCTGGTGAGATAAGAGGAAACCAGTCCCACACACCTGGCCATGATTAGGCCTGATGGAGCGCTCGTGCTGCCTGATCTATTTAAATAGTTACACCTGGCCAGCTTTGTTGGTTGAACAAAATGGCAACGTATGGTGACGAGCCAGTCGACAGCTATTTCTATTCATCTTACAACCCTTACACGGGCAGATACCCCCGGCCTAAGGACGCGGGGTGGAAATATAAAAGTTACCTTTCCCATTATGGGGACACTTCAGAGGCGTTCAACAACCATCAGCGCGCTCAGCTCAAGTCCATCTTATCTCAAATCAACCCCAAACTCACCCCGAGGCTCAGGAAGGCCAACACTAAAGATGTGGCGGTGCAGGTCAACCCGAGGAGAGACGCCTCGGTGCAGTGCTCCATTGGCCCGCGGACCCTCCTGTCCATAAAGCGGGACGTCAGGCGCAGACGGGGGCAGGAGGAGAACACGACGCCCGGTGGCAGCCCCAAGGGAGCGGGCGGTGTGCGGTACCCCCGCACCCTCGCCGTGTACTCACCCATCGCCTACAGGAGCGTCACCTCTTTCCTGGTCGACGACAACAACAATAATAAGGAGGCTTCCTGTGGAGAAACCGCAGACCCGCCCGGTGACCCGCCGGAGAAAAACGACGGGGAGAAGAGCGAAGATGACCAGGCTGGAGAGGATGGAAAGACCGCAAAGCCGCCAGAACAGCGCAAAAAGCCTAAGTCTAAACAACAACAACAACAACAACAACAGGTGAAGATTGAAGATGAGGAGCAGCAGCAGCCAGCTGTAGAGGACTCAAAGAACAGGGCCAGAGTGCGCTTCCAGGTGAGTTCATCTACAACACCGGGGGTGCTTACAGTCAAACGAAAGCGTCGTGTCCAGAAGGGAACCCTTGATTTGCGAAACTCCCGCGAGATTTATTCACGCTGTTTCGTGTTGTTCAAAACTAATAGTCTTAAAATGTAACGGCACTGTGGTTAAAATCTGGGTGGGTTTAGGGAAGAAAATCACTTGGATAGTTATAGGGAAAGAACATGGTTAAAGTTAAATTTATCACTCTCGCGAGATCTTTCGTGGGTCTGGGATTCCTTTCTGGAAACGACTGACTATGTAGGATGTGGCAACCTTCAAAGTAAAACTACCCAAAAAACTTCTTTAGTGCTCTTAGGATCACCAAATTACAATCAATCAAAATGGCCACCCATATTTCGTCCTTTAAACTTTCAGAAATGTGAGAAGTTAAATACACAATAAACTGGTGTACAACTAACTCGAATCTACAATCACAAATATGCCAGGGGGACATTAAGGTTGTACTAAAAAGATTTTTAAAAAGTTAAAGTATCTTGTAGAGCTTACAATGTTTGTGTTTAACAGCCTTTTGGGGTTGTAAATTTAGATATAGAAGAAATCTTTCTCACCTCTGAAAAATCTTTTTGTTCATGAATTTGGATTTGAAGTAAGCACAAACCTGGGCTATTTTCAACTGTCAAAAATAAACTTCCTGTTTCAAAGCTAATGTGGTAACGTAGTTACTTTAAATTTGAAATCGCTCTTTAGATTTATTTTTTTTCCAAGGTTCCTGAAGTTGCTGCATAGTGAACTCTTGGACTCCAGAGTTGTGGAGGATTTTTGATGCCCATGATTCACATATATAAATCTTCTCTTCAAATAAAACTCACTTTGGTATAAATCTAATTTGGATAATGTCTTAAAAATCATGTCTGTCAGTAATTCACTGCCAACTCCAGAAAATGCCACATGATAAATTCCAGTCTCGATGCTATGGTTCATATCTGCATTGTTCAAATTAAGGTGGATTTCCCAGAAGTTGGGATAATAAAGCCAGGCAACATCTCATCAGGATGGTGTTGATCGGCCATGTAGTCAACTTCTGATTTCTCTGCAAGATTGTTGTGAGGACTGTAAAGTAACCAGCTGACAGACATATGTTCAGCAGATTAGTCCATTAATGTAGAGGTTGGGTTGAAGGGAGATTAAACGGACTCACTGACTTGCCTTTTGTTCATCAGTTTCTGGAGCAGAAGTACGGATATTATCACTGCAGAGAATGCAATCTACGATGGGAGAGTGCCTACGTTTGGTGTGTGCAGGGCACCAACAAGGTGAGCACTTTAACGTAAATGTAAACCAAGCTAATTCAGTCAAATAACTGCACTAAATCAAGGGTTTTGCAAATGTTGAGTTGACTGTTACTTCATCTGAAGCCTGGACAGCTGTACTTGTTTTTTTTTAAAGCAATGATTCCTGAAGGCCCTTTTCCACCAAATTAGCTCTTCAATCAGTCAGTTATGGGAACTTTAGTGCTATCTATCAAATCAACCCACGTTTCCACCACTTTTGATCAGAACCACTCTAATCAAGACTGTCATCAACAGAGGGCACTGCACAACCTGTAGACTATGACACGCCCACTTTGGTTTCCAAGGAAAACCTGTGGGCTGTGAGTGGAAAGTTGTCCACCTTTGTGCTTAAATCATCTCAAGTTTTCAGATGGGGTTCTGCTATAAAACTGTATCATACTGGTGCCCAAAATCTGAATGGGCCATGTCATTATGTCTTAAACCTGTCCTAATTTAAATATTTTGTGTTCCAGGTTTACTTCAAACAGTACTGTAGAAAATGCCAAAAGGACTTCAACCCATACCGTGTTGAGGACATCACATGTCATGTAAGCTCTTTCTAACCCTCTCTGCAAATTAAAATGACCCCTGTCTCATGACTAAACCCAGGCCCCTCTTTTTCTTCCCAGACATGCAACAAAGCACGTTGCTCCTGTGCAATAACACAACGCCACGTTGACCCCAAGCGGCCCCACAGACAGGACTTGTGCGGCAGATGCAAAGGCAAGCGGCTCTCCTGTGAGAGCACTTTCAGCTTCAAATACATAGTCTAGGAGGCTTATCAACTGAACTTTGCCCTGCCAACACATCAGTACATGTCCTGTGGAGGAACACCTTCATCCCTGTGGCACTATATTTGCAGATGCAATAACAGCATCTTGGATGCAAACATAAATTGATGTTTCAAATCTTAGTTTAATGCCTGTTTTGTGTTGATGAAATTAACGATAAGCACCACACTTTACAATGTAATAAATGGCTACTGTGCACCCTGTACTGAATCATTCTTTTCATGCAAAACCACTGTATACTGAAGTCCTGTCAGTGGTGTAAATGTGGAAAAAGTACAATGTCAAGGATTCTAGTAACTTGGAGTCTGAAAGGGATAGTTCAGCTTTTTTTGACAAGGGGTTGTATGAAGTAATTTCCATAGTCAGTATATTACGGTATAGGGCAGTCAGCACACCCTGTTCTGAGAAGAGTGCCAGTGTAGGAGGTTAAACAATGTACTGCTGTCAGCAGCCAAACCTATTTAAGCCACCAGTGGAAAATAATTTTAAATGTACACTGCTTAGAAAAGGCTAACAAGGTTAAGCAGTAAAAAAAAGACAAGAAACCACTTTGATATAAGCCAAATATCATTCTCTCGGATCAATCAGTAATTTTAATCTCCTGGAACACGAGTTGGTCACCTCCAGCTGCCTTAAACTTTTAGCTTGTTGTTGAACCTGAACTAATTCTTATACAGAAATCACACAATTCAAAACAAGCCAATTGAGACAGTGGTAGATAAGCAACTTGTGTTCTGGATGGTAAAATTGCTGTACATGCCAAAGGAGTCTGGTGTCTTTTGGAGAGAGATTTGTCTTATGTACTATTGGTTTCTCCATGGATAAGGCTGTCTAATGACAAGATAAACCAGTGAAAATGTTCTAAATATAGCTCACACTAATGAAGAGTTGCCTTGGAAAGTTATGCTTAATGTAGCTCGATTAAGTCAGCACCTACCTCCTGCAGCTGAAGACTAATTGCAAATGAAAAAGCTCAATATTAAAAGACTGGTTTTATTTCAGATGGGGGACTGAGGCTGAAGCCCCCTGGCTGTTTCACCTGTACCCTGACCTGCCTGTAGTGGGGGGCAAGTAGATGATTAAAACTATGAAAAGAAAATTCATGCTGCTGCAGGTTTAAATGCTTGATTTTATTCTGATCTAATTTGAATCCAGGTCCTTTTTAATTTATACACTTCCATTACAGAAACTAGTGCACTCTGGGAGATTCATACAACTATGAGGCAGCTTTCCAGTTGCTATGCATCAGGAAGAGTAACACTACTGCTAGTTTAATTGCAAATACTGCCAAACTTTCAAATAAAGTACTTTATTAATAATTAAAACTGTGGAAACCAGATTAAAACATAAGACAAAGTTCATACTGTATGATTAGATTTTTATTTATCCAGAGAGAAGGCTGGTATGTGAGTGAACAAGAAAAAAAAAAATGTATAATGCACCTCTACATTAAAACATCTTCCAGGTAAATAATATATTCATTAAATAATTAAGAACAGCATTCAAATGTACCAGACAAGCAGGAAAAAAAGCTCTCTGAGGAATGAGTACAGTGACTGTTACAATGTGCCATGACAAGATTTCCAGAAAGCATTCAGGTAACGGTTCATGTCCTGCAGTCACAGCAGCAAGTTGGGCCATTCTGAAAGCGTAGCGCAGCTTCAATGACAAGCCATTTCCCCTCTGAAAACAGGATCAAAAATGGAGCCGAAGGATGATCTCTGCTTTGCAACGTGATCACCCTACGCGGACAAACACAAACCTCAGTAGTCTCCCCTGCCCATGCTGGGGTGACGTGCTAACGAAAAAGATCACAGTGGAGAGAAGGAATGCATATGACTCGGCTGGATCGGCGTGGTCCGACAGGAGATGGAGGCTACATCAGATCTCCCATGCCGACACCGTCACAAAGGCAAGACAGGCGGCTTGTCCCCAAATGAGCCCCGTCCCCCTTTGCGAGACCACAACCGACAACCAAGGCAGCCTTTGGGAAGTTTTGAAGTTCGTGTGATTAGATGACGAAGGTGGAGCGGATCATTAATGACTCAAATCTGGTCTTGGCTTTCTCTCATCACATTAGCTTTATACAGACATCCTATCCGGATGAACAGTGCATTACACAAAAGTACAAGGGAAAAATACTGGTTTTACACTATACATTTTCTAAAATATATACAGAGTAAAATAAGTTATGTTTCCATAATGAGTTGTAGCCAGTCTGCACTCGTGTGCAATTATATGCATTTGTGTGTGAGCGTATACCAGAATATCCAATATATATCACACAGTCGAGAGTCTCTAAAGGCAGCTACTTATTTGGTTAAAGAGTGAGTTTTGCGTGAAGACCTGTTGAAGGGGACTCTCCTCTCAAAGCAGATCAATAAACAGATATATTTCTCTTTTTACACTCCCTGAAGGCTTCCCACAGGGTTACAATTACATGTTAAATATCCTAACATTTACAACCTAGGATGTTAGCTCTAATAAAAAATACATTTCTCAAAAAAATATTCTTGCAGTGCTTTTCTCTTTCAAGCATGCTTTTGAAAACCTTTTTTTTTTTTTTTTTTTAAACAAGATTTTTCTGTGTTTGCTTATGAATCGTGACGGTGTGCCCTCACACATACGACACCTCCTCTGGACCGTCATACATGCTTCAATACCATCTTCCAGCCCAGGCCCTGAGGAGGCCAGCGGTCGGTACGATGGGATCCAGCAAAAAGAAAATAAAAAGAAAACAAAAAAGGAGAAAAAAAGTTATCATCCCACTGCGTCCTCTCTTACTCTCTCTGAGGCACACCACCACATGACTTATTGCAACTGAATTTTGCAAGTTGGCTTAGTCTGGGAAAAGATGTTAGCTTTAAGCATTCATACATGTAATAATATATATTAAGAGTCACAGTTATTCCCACACATCCCTTAGCCCTTTGTAGGTGGAGTCTCTCTCGTCCTCCTCTGAAGCCCCTCACTGTCTACCCTCTCTCTACAGCTGAGGTGAGGTCTGTGTAGAGCAGGGGGGTGGGGGTGGGGGGTTGTTTTTGTCCAGTCTAGTCCAGGCTCATGGCCTGCAGTACCACGGGGTTCACAGTCCAGTGCTGACCATGGTAGCGTGGGGCTGGCAGGCCTGCGCCTGACTCAGAGCCTCACGGATCTGCAGGTTGAGCTCCATGAGGCGGGTGCTCGCCTGAGACAGGTCCCTGCTGGGGCCCACCACCGCCAAGCAGCCCGTCTGGCCCAACGTCTGGTGACGGAAGTAGATGTGCAGAAGGGTCTGGACTGCGTTGTCTGTCTCGTTGCCAAAGATGTCGTTGGGCCACAAAGACCTGAAGATAAAGGAGGGTCGGGGGTGAGGACATTCAGAGAAGAGAAGTTTGAACAAAAGTTGTGATCATGCAGAACATGTTTTCTCACTGTTTTTATTGGGTTTGAAGCATTTTTGCTCTGTTTGTGCACACCAGGTCATTTGTTTTAAATCTGTTCCAGCATGCAGAGCAGTTTTGGGGGAAATGGTGAGTATCCATTGTCCAAATTTCACTTTTTTGTCCACTTTGGTCAAATGGCTGTTGAGTGAAGAAAATCTTCCTGCCACAGAGTCTTTTAAGTTTTTTGCTATTCATGTGTGCAAACGTTGTCCGTTACTGACCACCGTAGTGTCTGGATGACATTAAGGAGTGAGCTTTTGGGAAAATCATCAAATTAATCTACATGAGGAAGTTTACTAGATTCATTATAACAACAACTGTCTGTAGGCTAAATGAGACAGAATGGCATTTATTTATTTATTTAAAATGCATGTATAAACTATAAAACAGAGAACCACAATAATAATACAGAGGTCTAAATGACTCAGCACAGAAGCTGTCATTCAACCTTTATGGCCTCATTTAAGACTCTGGAAAAAGAAGATTAATATCATGAAGGGCAAATTAATTTTTTTCACATATTCATATTCAGACAAATGTATTTAACTCAACAGTTGTCATTTTGCCTTCCCGCTAATTTTGAATATAATAAAATAATAATAATAACAATATACATATTTACTCAGATGAGTACTCTTACATTTTCATATTTGAATTATATGTCATGTTCATCTTACCTAAAGACTTTGACCTGTGTGATGGCAGAGCTGAAGTCTCTGGCTCTCAAATTTTCAATCAGAGAGTGGATGGCCGTCTCCGTGTTGGTCTGGGCAGTATCTGACATGCACACATCCTCCTGACCATCATTTCCTGTTTCAGCCTCCTTCAGACAGCTCTCCAGGATAGTGAGCTCTTCTGACATGTTGGTCACCTTAGAAAAAGACGACATGAAAACCATTAACATCACAGCACTGTACATCACAGCGGACATGTGCAGAATCTACCTGGGAGGTCGGCAACAGAAACCTCTTGACTGATTATAACGTGGAAATGCTGACCCCATCAGTCAACACAGCAGGAGAAATTATTTAATTTCATTACTTTGATCTAATTAAAGCTCCACCAAGATGCAACACACAGAGAGATTTACTGCCGTCCACGTTCAGCAATGACTGCTTTCACTCCTTTGTGGTTAAAAGAAGAACCAACGCCTGTCTGTATTATACAACAGAATCTACTGATAATTAATGCTTAATATTATTTAAATATAAAACAAAACTACTTTAAATGGATAGTTTGTATTATTTTAAGTAGGGTTGTTTGACGTACTTATCAATAGACAGTGTATTACCTTCAGCAGATGGCAGCAGGAGTACCGGTGAAGGAAACTAAGCAATTTATTGCTGTTGACAAATACTAAAAGTTCATGGTACTGGGAGACCAGCAACTCCTGTTTTGTTAAGTACTGTACTGTTTTTGCAGAACGACTCTGGTTGAGTAAGAAAGAGCAATATTTGTCTTATTAGACTGTATTTTCCTGTCCAAAAAAGCTGTCTGAGGGCAAGGTAAAGCGCTGAAAATATTCTGTATATAATATACACTAATACTGATATTGGTTTTGTTAGATGGACCATTGTTATAAGGCTAAAATGTATTTTGCTGTGGAACCTGTTCACAGCAGTTCAGCGCTTAGCTTCAATACTCCCTTCTGCTTCTCCAAACTTTGGGCGTGCTGATTGTCATCTACTGTAGGTAATACTCTGACTATGGACAAGTACCTCATACAACCCCACTTGAAATAATCTGGACTCTGCCTTTAGACGTATGAGAAACGGCTATAGAAATAGAGACAGTGAGACAACAATCTTTAGAAAACAGTGCTCTTACAGGATGATGTAATATAATGAAATTTGTCTGTTCTTGATTCTCTGACAAGGGAAAAGAAAAAAAAACAAAACATGCCAGCTGCCACTGTCACAGTGACTTTCTAAGGCAAACATAAACTCCAACTGAATTTAAAATGCATTTCAGACATGTTTTATGATTATGTCAAAAAACTTAAGCGACAAATTCATTCAAGCAGTCTGCAATGAATCCAGTGTGGTGTTGGTCTCACCTCTGCCTCTCTCTTGATGGTGTCCACCCTGCTGATGAGCTTACAGTAGGCCTGGAAGAGCAACAGCAGCTGAAAGTGCAACTTATAGAGCCTGCGACATAACTCCAGCTCCTACAGAGACAGAAACACACTCAGCATCACGTGCCGGCTTAATGATCTATGGCCTGCACTGAAATTAACTCTGATGGATCATATGATTAGACAGATGGGGATCCTGGGTTAGAGACGTGGGAGTAGATGAAAGGGTTAACATGGCCGCTAGAGCAAAGTGTCATCCGGTGTGGGCCAGAGGTGAGTCTACCACTAGTAAAATTAGTCATGAGATCTCAATTAGAAAACTATCCATCACCACCTCCTGTGACGCTCCCTACGGGCCACTGCGAGCAGTATGGCCTACTTGATGAACAACCCAGAGAAGTGGGTAATTACAGATGAGTTAAAGGGACAGCTCAGATTATTCAAGTGGGGTTGTATGGGGTACTTATCCATAGTCACCTACAGAAGATGCCTGTCGACACTCCCCCCAGTTTGAAGAGGCACAGAAGCTAAGCAATGTACTGCTATGGACAGGGTCAGCAACAAAACATATTTTATCCACTTAAAAAAGGTTTACCTAAAAAAAATCAATCAGACAACCTTCTCTGTCTGGAAAACAGCCTTTATACAAGCCAAATATCGCTCTCTCTAAACCAACCAGACTCCACAGGCAAAATCAATCATTTTACACAGGAGTTGCTGGACTACCACTGCCTCATCTGTTGGTTAATATGTGTTAATGAGTGACTTAAGTGTTCTAAAAGGCTAGTTTGGATTCCGTGAAGTCACACAAAACACAAACAAACAAACAGATTGAGGCAGCAGTAGACCAGCAACTCAAACATTCTGCAGGGTAAAATAGCTGATTTTGCCAATGGAGTTTGGTTGGAGTGATAGAGAGCAATATTTAGCTTATATAACGGTAGATTCCCATCAGAGAAAGCAGTCGAATGGAAGAGTAATGTTGTTTTTTTAAGTGGCTAGAACAACTTTTGTTGCTGACCCCGTCCACAGCAATTCATTGCTTAGCTTCAGTGCAGGTACTATCGATAAGTACCTCATACAGTCCCACTTCAAATAATCCGAACTATCCTTTAGAGACCCTAATCCAGGAAAACATGGAGGGCGGGGAAAAAAAAAAGGTAATTTGAACAGATATGAGATGGAACAATACACATGCAAAATGAAAGTAATTTTATCCTGAAAAACATATAATCTCTACCAACACAGGCACCCCCTCTGAAATCCTCAGTAACTAAACTGAATACACTCTCTTAACTTTACCTATCTGCAGACAGAATCAGTGTGCAGTACAAAGCAGTTAGGACATTGATTATCCAGGCTGGATATAGCAACAGAGTAAAAAAAAGCATATATTGCAATACAGGATAAATAATGATCAGGTGGATGGGAGATGTCAAGCTGGGTTACATGGCCGACCAAGGCAGAGACAGAGATACAGAGGTGGGTGGGGGTGGTGGCAGAGCACAGTCTGTGGTTGTCAACAGCGCAGGTATGTACAGAGAGAGATGAGATGATCAGTGTTTTTGTCCAGATGTCATGATTATTATTGAGAGTCTATAATATGAGAACCACTTACTGCTAGATTTTCCATTTGCTAAGCAAGAAGGTGAGCAGGTCACACACACACACAAAAAAAAACAACAACAAACAAAACAGAAGGAGAGAAAGACCAAGAATTAGTGAGCTTTAACATGGTAGCGGCGACACAGTGACCTGACGGGCAAGGAGCGGTAGTTTATCATCTTCATCTCAGTGCCGAAACACAAACGAGCTCACTTCAGCAGGAACAGAAACCTTTATTCTGAGAGGCTGAATAACAGCATGTGAGATGAGGGAGAGAAAAGATATGGTAGAGGCTACAGCAGGAGGAAGGAGAGAGCAGTAAGAGACCTCTGAATGTGTCGCCCTTGTGACTGAAAACAGCACATCAGTTTTAAGCTTCGACAGCATTTGTGTGGGTGGAAAACAGAGGGAAGCTGTGAGCAAGATGTCCACAGATTTGTGCAAGAAGCTCAAGCTAAGTCAAAATGTCAACAACTCTAGGATGTGGAGACTCCATGCAACTTAAACGTACTTCAAGGAGTTTTGAACTAGTTATCAAACAATCTCACTTCAATACTGATGCGGTCATATGACCTATATAAGCAAACAAGACCATCAACAAGAAGACTAGTTATTTCTACATAGTTAATCTTAATGCCTGCCGTTGGGTCGGATTCTCCTTGAAATCAAATCAAACAAGCCTGTGTTTACATTTTCTCAGGGAAAGTTACACCGTGAAAAGTACGTGAGGCAGTTAAAAGCAGCAGGAGAAGGATTTTCTTTAGATAATTTCATTTTTGGCACAATATTTTGTGGTTATAATGGTGGAAACACTACTGCTTTTGCCTACCAGGGCCTTCAAAATCAACACAACATGCAACTTCTTTGTACTAGCTTTAAAAGTGGATATATAAATATACTGTATATGATCCAGATATACCTGACATATAAATATCAAGATAATAGGTTATGAATGCCAAACAAATATTTGTCACAAATCTCAAGTTGAAGAGCTGTATAAGAAGAACAAACAAACAAAAATCCTACGAGATTGTTCTTTAAAGTTCAACTAAATTCACACTTAGTCATTCCATTTGGAGTCAAAAATAATGTAATTGTTTGTTTGTCTGTTTGTCTCAGCGGCTGGAGAGCGTGTCTGTGTCTGTTTGATTTACAACAGTTGGCAGGCTGTGCCCCAGCAGGGGACTGAGAGACAAAGTAAACGATGGTTTGTTAGTGGTACAGAAGAATAAGATTCATAGCAGCATCTAACTGAACCAAACTGACATTTGCAGGTGTGTTTACATGCTGCAGCTAAGCAGCTAATTAGCTGTATAGCCTGCAAAATTATGTTAGCAGTACACTTTTATTTGGTGAATGTTTGTTTGGTTGCTTGTTCAACAAGTTAAGGTGCAGGACAAGATGTGCGTTCATGTCTGTATGCTAGATAAGGAGTCTTTAGCAGAAAAGCTAATGTGGGTTGCTGTTCAACGTTGCTGTGGCTCTTGTGTAGCTGCTGTCTGACTCAGTGTGACCATCTGTTCTGCCTGATAGAACGCTGATGTTACTGCTTTATGCAAAAATATTTTTCTAAAGGACCAGTGTGTAGGCTTTAGAGGGATTTATTGGCAGAATATAGCAGAAACTGGATAAAATATGCCATAAGTATGTTTTCATTAGTGTATAATTACCTGAAAATAAGCATCGTTTTCATTACCTTAAATAAGCCATTTATATCTACAGAGGGCGTGGGTCCTCTTCCACAGAGGCTGCCATATTGCACTGCTATGTTTCTACAGTAGCCCAGACAAACCAAACACCGGCTCTATATAGGGCCTTTTGCATCTTTTGCAGCCACCATAGATTCCCCTACACACTTCGGAGGGGAGGGTGAAGGTAGGTACAAGCTCACTAAGTCCTACACACTGGTCCTTTAAAATGAAACCATTCGATTAGCTGTATAAAAACAATCTTACCATCTCCATAGAAGGAAACCCAATGGTATTCTGACAATAAATGCAAAACTAGGGGGTGTAATCATGAAACCAAATCTAAGATAGAAATTTCTCCCTCACGGTTTCAGATTAATTTCTCAAAGGTGAACACAGGACACACACTTACAGAGCAGATACAGTAAGTATGCTGTAACAGACAAAAAACATGCAGTTTCTTCTTGAGTTGGATGTTAGACCTCACTAGTTACAAAATTCATCCATTCATCATTCAGTCTTTAAAAATTTTACGACTGAATTTCTAAAAGTCATATTGAGCGAAGTAAAATTCCAAGCCTTCAAATGTCAAAGTAAAGTGTTCATTCATACCTGTGCATGAGTATTGGATCGTTGGCTGCTGTCTTTGTCCCCAAATGTTTTCCTGCAGTTCTCCAGCCACTATAGGGTTGGGAGGGCAAAAGTGGATAACAGACAAGACATGAGAACAAAAAATAGGATTAGGAGAGGGAGTGGACGACTGGTAAGAAAGGCAATACATGTGCTTTGTTTTTTCTTTCTTGGACGTCTGCATCTACATTTGTGTGCGTATATACAGTAATAAAGGTTGGTCAGGGAGGAGATTTAATAAGTGTGTTGTACTTAGCGAATTAAAGAAGGCCTGTTCCAGAGCACGGGATAGTATCTAGCCCTCTAGGGACCATTGCCGTCTCATTCAATTAGCGCCCCTGCATCCCAGAACCCTCTGCAATCTCATCTCATCCCCTCCCCCCTCGTTCCTCCTCCCACTCCTTCACAGCTTCTGCTGCCTGGCCTTCTATAACTGATTTAGGAGTGCTGAGGGTTATTTTTATCCCCTCAGCAGGGGATGTCACTAGTGATGCAGGCACTAACGGCAGCTAAATCTACTCATATCCAACACTGATTCAATGTCTGCTCTGCTGATGAGACAGACCGGGGCTTATCTTGTACAGCATCAGCTATCTGTCTCCATGTCCTCTTGGTCTTCCATGGGGCAATGGCATAAGGATAGAGGGCAATTGACACACGCTTCCTAAACCAATCTCTCTTGAGATGAGAGGCCATTATGAGACAGCTCCTTGGAGTCATACACACACAGATTTCCTGACACAGCAACTTAAACTGCAGTTATGGCAGTCTTAACACTCATGGAAGATGTGAGGCAATGTGTCCTGAGGCAAGACGGTTCAAACAGAATGGGAACGTAGATATGGTGAATATGGAACATACTATATAGCCCTTTTTACACTGGCCAAAAAACCCACTAACATCTGGCTTTTGTTGTCAGTGGGAAAGGGTACAAACGGCATTCACACCCAGGTCAAATAACTCTCTGCAGTGATGCAACATCACACCTGAGTGGACAAGCCAATTTTCAATAAAGGCTTGTTGCCTCTGTCGGCAACTTCTGTGACTCTTTTGCTCCTTTTTCATGCATGTGCTGCTTGGTTCGACTCCGTGCATCAGCCCAGCACAGCAGAGTTTACACCTGCTTGTAGGTGCATATTTAACCAATAGGTGCTCATCTTTAGTTGAGCATCTGAATTATAGTTTCTATAAATTCTTCAAAATAATCTCCATAAGTCCCCCGTTATTTTGTCAAAATGCTTTTGTTATTATCTAAAACCTTTTATTATGAGGCAGCAAAATCAGGAAAAGTTGGGTTTTCATCAGCAGCTTAAAGCAAACATGAAAAGGTTAAATAAAGCGGTTAACTGAAAGGACAAACCCCAGAGATTCAGTTAGAAGCTACCAAAGTACTGAGAGCTGAACACGGACACTTAACAATGTTCTTCTCTCTGCTCTCCTGCACACACCAGTTCAGTCTGGGCTTTCCAGCACACATCAGAAAAAAAAGAAAGGCAAACTGGTCTACTGTTAATGGAAAAAGTATCAATCGCCTATTTTTTTTAGTGGGTTCAGGTGTTTGTTTGTTTTTTCGTGTAAAACGAATGAACGTCGACTTACAAGCTCTGCTGCCTCTCTCTTGGCGTTGTAGGTGTCCAGGTGTTCCTGCAACTCCAGCACACTAAACTTCAGAGTCTCCAACAGTCCACAAGAAACCAGCTATAACAGCAAGACAGGACACCACATACATTAAACCACAACACCAGCCAGTACATACACTGTACATGACACAAAAATATCTACAGCTGGACAAACACACACATTAAGGAATATGCATAACATGCAGCACTACTTTTTCAAAAATTATAGGTACATGTTACTGCAACCACATGACTCTATTTTAGCTGCATCAGTAAAATTATTGGAGACGATATATATCGACGATATAACAATACCAAAAATTCAATCTACATCAATGCCATGATAAAAAGTCCACAACAGGATATTTATCACAATATCAAAAAACAAAACAAAAAAGATGACTTGAAGAAATGTTCCTCTAACTGCTCCTGCTTTCCCTCACTGAAGTTACTACAAGGAATTTTTATAATTTGTTGATTTTTGAGATCCCTGCAGACAAAAGTTGTGTTTCCAACATAATAAACACAAAATATAATGTCTAAATAATTAAGTTATCTAAATAAATTGCATGTTTTTCCTTGTAACTGGCTAATGTACTACTCACTAACTTTGCAAGGGTAAATGTAAACACAGGCTTATTTCATCTGATTTCATGGATAATCCAACCCGGTGGCAGCCAATAAGAATACCTATATAGAAATAGCTGATCTCTTCAATGACAGTCTTGTTTGCTTATGTAGGTCATATAGAGATATCAGTATTAAACTGAGATTGTTTCATAACCGGTTAAAAACTCCTTGCAGTAGATTTAATAATAAAATAAAGTAAAATGTAGCCAACGATGACCTAAGCATGAATTGTGTTTGCCAATGAATGCTTGAATTATGTGTCCAATTGCAAAACAAAAAAAAGGCAGTAGTCAGTGGCAGTCTTTTTTATAAAATAAACTCAAAATAATAAAATAAAATAATAATATCATAATCATATAATATCACAGTAAATATCGTCACAGTCCCACACAGTATTGAGAACTTTTCTGTTGTGATATTCAATATACTGTCACATCCCTCTTGCAGACAAGCATGCAGAACAGCCTCACCGTCTCTGCATCCAGCAGCACAGTGGGGCACTGTGAGCGAGACGTCATGACCTCCAAGGAGCTGAGGAACTGATTGCCCATTCGCTGGAGCCTTTCCCCAAGAAAGCGAACAGATGAATGTGTAATGGAGCCAAATTTCCTCTGAATGCTCTGTATTAAACAAGGACAAGGAATTAAAAAAGGGCAGAAATATTCTTGATGAGAACACTCACTGGTAAACAACATTTGTAAATGCAGCCCTGCCAACCAGAAATGCATGAATGTTCCAAAATAAAGTATACAGAAGTCACTTACCTGAAAGAGTCGGGAGAACACGTGGAATGTGTTAACAGCAGAGGAACCATCTGTGTCTGACAACATCTGGTTGACATGGAAACGCCAAGCATCTTCCTCATTGTCATAGGCAACAGGCTGGAATGCTGCCAGGATAGCAGAGAGGAAGGGCGAAGGGGGCGGAGAGGCCTGAATCTCTGGGAAGCAGTCTGCGTCACCTTCATCTTGACTGAAACACACACGGGGGCCAATAAGCTACGATCCGACATGTTCTACACTCCCCTCAGTCTTAACTGAAGGACAAATTGTAAACACACACACATGCTCATTCTCACTTGCTGCAAGTAAACAAGCACACATTGCTGCATCTCTGCCTCCCTCACTGCAGTATATTCTAATCTGCTGCGGTGTTCGAGCATAATAACAACATATGAGCTATTAGCATTTTAGCATCATGCAAACATCTCTCACTCTCCACCTCACACACACACAGATACTCACAGGCCTGTAGGACCAAACAGCCTGAAGAAGCAGACAGAATATAAGTATCTAAAGCCTGCGCTGCCAAGCGCTGCAGCGGACACAGTCTCTGTCCTCATCCTCACCCCAACTACCGCTTCTCTTTTCTCTTTCTCTCACTCTCTCCCCTTCTCTGCAGCTCGGCTGTGCTGCAACTGCTAACAGCACTAGCGCACTGCACTCCCATCCCACACAGGACTGCAGAGAGCTCTGTATGAGCTGGGTACACACACACACACACACACACACTCACACTTCTGCCAAACAGAGCCAGCTCCCATCCTCATAGAGGTAGAACGTTGCAGAGTTGTTTTTATCTGGCTCTCTCCCACTCACATAAATCCTCCTCCACAGAAAAACACTAAACTGGTTAGTGACCTGATGTTTTCAGACAATCACTCAGAGTACACCCCACTCACACACTTGCCTATCAATCATGCGTGGCTTAGCTAAGTGAAAGACCTTGACTGGAGTGATGTATGCTAGTAAGAAGATAAGTGACTGTGTCTATGTGTGCATGTTTGCATTGCCTCTTCATATTGCCTCAGTGTAGTTTAAAACCCCAACTTTACAGCCGTCCTCCAGCCAGAATTGGCCCACCTTGAAGAGGGAATGTTTACATGTGGACTGGAGCCAGCCTGCCCTGGCCCTCCCTCATCATTCCAGCCCACATGGGACCAACGCCAGGGAAAAAATTACTTTTTATACCATCTCAGAAGTCTTCATCTCACAGATGCCTCATCTAGCCATGTACTGTGATACATGTACATTCATAAGAAGCCATAGTTGAACTATAGTTTCTGACTTTTTATCAAAATAAAAACATTGAAAATGATCATGTAAAAGCTTATATTTTCAATTGAAAACTAATCAATGTAAGCTGTATTGCACCAAGGGAGAGTAGACATTTGCTTTCTGAAAGGGACAGTTCAGATTTTTGGAAGTGAAGTTGCATGAGGTACTTAACCATAGTCAGTATATTATGTACAGTAGATGGTGGTCGGAACACCCCAGTTTGGTGAAGCAGCAAGAGTACCTGCGTGCGAAGCTAAGTAATTTACTGCTGTGGACAGGATCAGCAGCCAAACGCATTTAGACACCTAAAAAAATGGTCCTCCTAAAAATCAATATATATCAATATATCAAACAGCCTTTTCCAACGGGAAACCACCATCAAAAATTTATATTATATAGTTTGTGCTATTGTGTGACATCGGTGTTTTAAATATTCACAGATTTGCGAATATATGGACAGAAAAGGATGTCTGTTGTAATAACACAAAAGAATAAACACATAAAATGCCTCCATACCGCTCATCTGGGGTAATACAAGTCTCCTAAAGGCCAGACATGCCTGGATTTAACTCTCACTTCCATTGTTTAGGAGATTCTGCAATGATGTTTTCCTGTGAAACTCCAGCAGTGTTTTGTGGACCAAAAAAATAAGCCCGACTATTAATGGACATGAGGGTGAGTAGATAATGATTGAGTTTTCATTCTTGGGTGAACTATCCCTTTAAATTGGTATTGATTTTTTAGGTAGACCTTTTTTTAGTGACTATGGATAAGTATCCAGCCCCATTTAGGGTTTTACAAAGTCAAAAACACAATTTGATCAATCAGTGAAGAACCTGCTGAGCTAAATCTACAGATTTTGTTGTGTCTCATCTTGATGCTAAGTTACTGGACAACAACTGATGATGTAGTACTGATGCTTGTTAACCCTGAAACTTAATAAGCCTGACATTATATTTGATAAAATAAACGTACATTAACTGTACACATTCTGGTTATGAGATCTTTGCTATTTTTCCCTGCATTGGAATTGTGGACAAAGAAAGTCTTTTCAAATTAATGTCAACGAGGACGCATATATCTTGCTTTGTTTGCCTACAGGTTCAAAGCATATGCATGTAAAACGGTTTCTGTGGTCCCAATGGTCTTAAATTGTGTTAAAACAGAGGTCAGGATTAATGGGTCGTTTACAGATACAAGATGTTTTTTACAGATCACTGCTGGGGGGCACAATCATGACAGGGCATGCATCTTTTTAGATTCTCTATAAAGGCCCAAACGCACTGAAAGTGATATCTGATGCATTTAGCACTCCAAAATCGGAGGCTGGGCCTCAAGGTAGTTGAACGCACCTCATAATGCTTTTGGTGCATGTTCAGCTACTTAAAACAATAGGTGTACTTTAAAATGCATGAGACACATGGATTCAATGTGTTTGGGCCTTAAAAATTTTGTGGTGTGGTCCACTTACCTGGACATGCCAGAGAAGTCGGCCCCCTCCTCCTCACAGCGCTCATCAAGCTCCTTCAGGGCCTGCGTCACGTCTTCCTCCCACACTGAGCCACAGGTGCTGTCTGGGTATGGGTCTGGATCTGGCTTCGTCTCTGGTGGCAGGGGCAGCGACAGAGGCAGGACTGTTTGGGGTTCCTCCTCACAGAGGGACCCCGGTGGAGTGTCTATGGCCGGCGGGGGAGGGGGGGCCGGATCCAGGTCTTCCTGAGGGTCCTGGGTCTCCTGGGGTTCCTGAGCATCCTGAGGGTCCTGCGAGTCTGGGAGGTCACACAGCTCCTGTGGGTCAGAGGGCAGCGGGGGGGCACTGCAAAACCCCGTGTCCTCACTCACACTGCTGCTCAGCTCATCTGCTGCCGTCATGCTTACAGCATCCTGTAACACGAGCCAGAGGAGGGCGCTCAGGTGCAGTTTGGCTGATTATAGAACATAAAAACATACTGTACATTAAAATGATCTTATTTCTTAACTTTAGATTGACCGTTTGTCACGGCAACGGTGGCCCTTAAGTTTTCAAAAAGTTTTATGAAGTGGGGTTGTCACTGTAGTACCTACAGTAGATTGCGGTCAACATATCACTTCACCTTGCCATCCGACTTTTCCAAGGGGAAACTTAAGTTATATAAGCCAAATATCGCTCTCACTCTTTCAACCAGACTCCGTCAGAAAAAAACTGTTACTGGAGTTATTGGTCAACTGCTGCCTTGATCTGTTAGTTTGTGTTTTTGTGTGACTTTGGTGTATCTGAACTATCCTTTGAAAATATCAAAAATATCTTTCTTAGGTGGGCCTTGTTTTAGGCTAAAATACATCTTGATGCTCACCCTGTCCGCAGCTGTACATTGCTTAGCTTCCTACACCAGCACTCTTGCCTCTACAAACTGGAGGTGTAATACACTGACTATGGTTAAGTACCTCATACACAAACCCACTTCAAATAACCCATACTATCCATTTAGCATCAAGTTGAGAACACAAATCAAGTACTGAACCTCTATTATGGGTCTAATTAAGACCAATATACCCTATACGCAAGAACATATATTAGCTTCAATTATACAAGAGGGACTTAAGTCAGCGCTTTGTACAATGTTCACTTCCTTGGAGGTTTCTCTTTATGTCACTCTATAGGCTCACATCTCTCATGAGAAAAAGAAAAGAATCAATAAACAGAAGCCAATATCAATATATCACTGAAACACCATTAAAAACCCGACCTCATTGCTAATAAAACAGCAGCATCGTCGTGAACTGACGGGGAGTGAGAGCCAACAGGACAGCAGATGAATGAGATGTACTGGACATACT
>JAJHUR010075723.1:0-11956 GCA_027495735.1 Lutjanus campechanus | reverse complement strand
ATTTCGCTTGTTAGCTTGTAACTGCCAGTGTCTGACAAAACTAATGCTAACTCTCACTCTCTGTGCTGACTGCGCTGGAGGCAGGGTTGCAGGTCTGCAGTTTTCCCACGGAACTGGGCAACTTTTCAAGTGCTGCTGTGGGTTGAATTTTTTCATCCGTTGGTTTGGCAGAGCTATGAATAGTATTGATAAATCCATATTCTATAATCCATACTTTAATTGAGATAATTTATTTATACCCAAATCCTACTTAACTGACTCATGATCAGCATGTGCACACATAAACATGGGATGTGCCACATGCACTCCCACATACGTGCACACATGATGTGCCATGTTCAGACAGGGAGGAAAGAAAGTGAGAAAAGGTCAGAGAAAGGAAAAAGACGCAGCGACAGGTTAGGTTAGTTTGTGCCTTAGTGAATAAGTCTACACACTCACAGCACTGTATTTTATATTTATGGTAATATCCTGTATCTAATAACACAAGGCCAAATGAACTCTTTACGGAAACTGCTTTTAATGCTGGCATACTAAACATCTATGGTGTTACTTTGTACAGTAGATAGCACAATACATTTGGCAATGAAAGCTGTTCTGCTGGACTTTAAAAGCAGTGTATATGGTTTAACAGGGGTATAATGTCAGTTCTGATATTGAGCTGGTCTTTGGGCCAGTTTTGTCAGCCGTCGGGCTGTTTCTGATCTGCCATTTGGCTGGTTTTCTCACACAGATCTGGCAACCCAGCCAGGAGGTTTTAGATTTCTCTTCCTGCTTTTTGCATAGTAGACAGTGATTGACTTTTGAATTTCCTCCGTACTTGCATTTGAATTTCAGATTTTAGAGAAAAGACAGATATATCCGTCTTCAGAGGAATGTAGGAGATCTTTAAATCCTACCCTATCCTTAAAACCCTATTACTACACAACTCCAAACGAATGCTAATTTTACTCCACGTCTCCATATTGTTAGTGATATTTTTTCAGGGCTGTGTGTTTGTTAGCTTGTCATGGAGTTCTTTTGCCCCTGGTGGCCAAAAGAATCAGCGAAGGCAATTTCATCTTTGGAAAGACATTTCCACAGACATCATGTAATGTAATAACTCTTCTCAGGGTCTTGTGGGGTGGGGATCACCTTTAAACAACCTTTAATTTGTGGCATTGTGTCATGCCACCGCCCCTTTTTTGGTGAAGACAACCACTCAGATTTGACTGTCGGTCAATACAAATTCTGAGCTCTTAAACACATAAAATAAGAAAAATCGTTTAGCTATTAGGAGCCTAAATCCTTTGGCCAGTCAGGTGAGCAGTTATGTCTTATCTTTGCTGATCAACAATCTGCGTTTTATAGAAAAAAATGAAAGAAACAGGGCTCGATGGGCGTCCTTTCAATCTGTCTTTATCAAAGTGGACAAACCTGACATACAAGTACCTTACTGAATCTTCAGGTAACGCATGTTGGACATCTGTCTCTTTGTATATCGTTAAGACACACTGCAAAAATAAAATAAATAAAAAAATTTTCTCCTAAGTTTTGAAAAAGTTTTACCAAGTACTAATCTTTTGTTTCGATAAACTTGTATGTTTGAAATGTATTTCAAAAATTGAGTGAACTCATTGAAGTAGGAGGTTAATATTTCCAATTAAAACCATTCGATTTTCAGGCACCCAAATAATGATGAATAAGGTTCACAGCTCACTGTGACCAATTTTTAAGATACAATCTTTTGAGATGAAGTTTGTCTGAAGAAGCAAAGTAAGTTATCTCAACTAAAGATGATAGTTTTTACAGTGCACTTTATTTAGCTGTTTTAGTACTGTTGAACCAAACTCCATTCTAAAAAAACAGCTGTTTTATGGTAGGGCCATATTTTTTTCACAGTAAAAACTGTAGTTCCATCTTCAGTATGACTCTTTTCTGATTAACTCTGGCCTGCAGATACAACTGGCACACATCATTTACTCAGTAACATCATTAACTAACCTGTAGTTTTACCTGAGTTTGCCACTGACACACATACTGTTGAGGGATGTGACGTATGGCTGCTTTCATCAATGCAGCCACACATCCTGATACAGGATATTTTGATAAGAGCAGTAAAGATTTACAATGATGTTCTTAAATATCCACAATATTAGAATATTCAATTTGATTTCAAAGCATTATTTGGCTTTATGTGCATCACTATGATTTTATAAACATGAACAGCCGGGCCATTTAGATGCAAGATGAGTTTGTGCATAACACAGCAGAGCATTTGTGCTCATTATAATCTCTGTTGAAAATTGAATATCAGGAATAGTTTATCAACCTTCCTTTTGTTGATACAGGCAAATGTGGGACTTAACTAACTGAAAATCTTCCAAGTGAAAGGAAGGAAATGAGTTCCAAATAACCGTGCCTCTAATAATGCTAATTTATTCGTTGAAGAGGCATTTTTCTTCTTTTATTGGCTTGGTTTCAGCAAAGTTGAGACTCCAAATTTGTCTGGCTCCGTTTGCATGCCTGATTACATATTTAATTCATGAGACGACATTCCAAAATACAGGCTAATAAAGCCCCCCCCCCCCGCCTCCTGCGTTTTGGCTGACTAGCCCATTGCGCGCTTTTGAACTTACTCATGCGTGTGGCTTTGGGAGAGCGCTCATGCGAATCTGACTTCACATTTGACAACAACAAAGTCTAACACATGGATTTTCATGCCGTGGGATGAATATTGTGAAACTTAAATGCTTGGAAGGAAGATTTGTGTGTTTTGTGTGTGTGTGTGTGTGTGTGTGTGTGCATGTACCGTCTTTAAAGGGTGAAATAAGTTAGAGGCTTTTGATCTCAATCGATATTTATGAAAAATAAAGCAGTTAAGGGAAGAAACACAGGCTGATTCTGATCTGTGCAGCTGAAAAGCAGCTTAGAGCAGCTTCAGATCAAGAGCACTGTTAATGGCAGGATGGTGAATATTAAAAAATACATGTATCTCAAAAGCAGTATATTATAATACAGCATAGAACACATGAGACTGTCTACAGCTTTCAAAATATACAGAGCCATGTGGCAAACTTTAAATACTCAGTTCTGCATTCAGATCTGCAGACACATTATGATGCTTTTGCCCCGAGTTTCGCCTTTCAGGTCACATACACCTAATTTTCATCCATTCTGAGCATTTACTCCAAAAATAAACTGGTTTGGAACTTTGGTGGCTACATGGAACCAAAACAATATCAGTTTTTACTTGGGAGTTAAATTGGAAGTGTATATTCTTCAGGTTCTTGGCTATACAGTCTATGGTTCTTGGGCATTGAGCAGCGCCCTCTGTTGATGACATTCTTGATTACAATGGTCCTCCTCAAAATTAGTGGAAATGCGACCTGGTTCACTCGATAGCACCAAGGTTACAAGAATCCTGAACAGAGCCGGTTCAGGAACCAGAGCTCATTTGGTGTAAAAGGTCCCATAGTGGTTTTCATAACCCTGTGGTTGGTGGAGCTTATCGTGGCTGTAAAATGTGTGATATTAGGGTTGAATACTGTTCACATTTAAACAAATATGGTACCAGTACTTAGAATTCAGCACCAGTACTCACACAGTAGTACACAGTACAATACCTTATACCTTACTTTCGCTGTAATAACAAAAATGTATTTTCAGTTATAAAAAATAAGTCCAAACTTCTCAATTTCATTTTACTTATTCAGAACGTGTTGTTATTTAAATTGTTGGATACCATTCACATTCGGAGCAACACAGTACCAGTACTGCTACCTGCATTTCGGTACCCAACAATACCTTTTTTGGTATTTAACTCTCTCGGTAATAACAAAAATGCAATTTCATTTGTAAAAAATAAGTCCAAACTTCTTTATTGCAATATATTTGTTTATTGTGAATATTTTGTTATTTATTAAGAGCATTTTACACACTACACAAAATAAAATCCCTCCCCCTCACGACTCAGCATGGTTGTTTGTGTTGCGGAGGAAGCACGTGATATCCTTCCTGTTATATTGTTGTCATCATTAGCGACCTCTGTGCTTGCATACTGAAATATCTCCCTGTTAGTAGTACACAATTCAGGAAGTTTGGTTTTATACGAAGGTTTCTGACACAGGTTACTAAATATCGGGTTGCTAATGAGTGTCAGACGCAACCTGGTGGCTAAGGCTAGCGCTAATAAAAATGCTAAGCCAACCAAGACAGTGAAAGAAACCCAGTTATCTCCAACAACAACTTATCCAACAAGCTAATTTATCACCTGAAGATGTCAGTGAAGTTGTTGACGCCTCACTCGAAGTTTTGAGAGTTAAGTTATACTTCTTAGGCGCTAGCTGCAGGGATTTTGTTTTCGGGCTGAACGTGGTACACTCTTGAGCTTCTAGGTGGAGTGTATTTTGTGTTTGATTAGATGTGTCGCCCTCACCAGCTTTGCATTTCACATAACAAATGTTGCAGAGAGTGTTGTTTGTGTCAAGTTCTGGAAAGTTTAGCCACGCTTGTGACTGCTTTTGACTTGCATGTGACTTAGAACAAGCTGTCTCTTTCTCTCTAAACCAGGTACTGAAACATGGCTGAGATGGATTTAACGTGGATCGAAACTTCATGGTGCCAACGTAATTCAGTCCGTAGCCTTAAAAGTACAGAGTTTGGTACACAACCCTAATCGTTTAAGATTAAAACATCTCCACAATCTGCCTTTACAGGGAGATAAGCTGCAATTCTGGCTCGTAAATGCACCCAAAAACTTCTGCTTCAGAAAACAGAACGTGAATAGCTACCTCACTGTTGTAATTCAGTTAGATTGTTTTAATGTTATGTAGCAAGTGTGCATTTTATTTGAGTGTTCTTTATTTGTTAACCAATGTTCATTTTGGGAGTAATACAAAATTATTCTTGAATACAAGAACCATGAAACCATGTTTAAATTCTTGTAGAATGTTTTGAGAATTGCACGCTTAATTACAATCAGTTTGAAAAGGTACTTTAGCCTAAATGGTCTGTTGTACTTTTTTTCTTTTAAGTTGTGTTACCTTGTAAGGCGATAGGAAATGAATTTGATTATATTGTTCACTAACCTGCAAGATAGTCTTAAAGACCAACATAAAAAAGAATCTTGGATCATGATCCTGCCTGAAAAACAAAAAAGTATTTTTTTCCATATTGGCCCACCGTAATTGTAAAATAAAAGTTGTCAAGGGTGCATTTACCATTGGGGATGTTTATTGTCAACCTCACTTTTAACATTTACGGTTTATTTTCTTGCCTAAGTCTCAGTAGTCTGGTTGAGAAGATCTGAGGCTGAGAAAAATGTGTTTACGTTGACTCCTCTGAGTCACCTTCAGTTATTACCGTTCGCTTAAAGCAATCAGATTTATGAGCAGCAGCGAGTGCTCTGCAGCCTTTTGTTTTTTGCCCTGGGTTTAGCCTCACCGACGACACGCAAGCTGGTTGCCGGGGCTGTATGTAGCCCGAGAGGAAGACCTGCAGACATAACTCTGAAAACAATGGAACAAGTTGTGTTTTTGGGAAATGTCTTTATTTGCAGTTAATGTTCTCCCTGAACAAAAGATACAAGAATCGAACATCAGTCAGAGATAAGATATTAAAGCACAGTTCTTTTTGTGGGAAAGATGCAAACACAAGATTATCTATGAGAAAGAATCAGAGGTAAAACCAAACAAAATACAGTTAAACATCAATGAAAACTGAGGACAGAATTGTTTCTGTGGCGCTTATTTGAATTTTTGAGTCATAAATGCAGTGCTATCCCTTTTCTCAGCTCTCTGTCAGTACAAATTAAATCATTTTCAGGGTTAGTACTTCATTTGTTAGAGAAGACACAAAGGCCAATTTCATTATAAAGTCGTATTTGCTGGTTTAATATAAATGTAAATAAGTAGCATTCACATTTTCTAAACCAAACCTATGCCCTTGAAACAAATTAATCAAATAAAAGCAGAACATTTCCTAATTATAGGTTCTCCAAAGTTAGAATTTGTGTCTGTTCTCTCATACATTATTACAAACTGAATTTCTTTGGGTTTTTGAAGCATTGTTAAGACCAAATAATAGAACTGATAGACGAAAACATGGTCACTGGGAACTTGCAACAGGCATTTTCTAATATATTAATACACTAAACCATTGATAAGTTAATAAAAATGTTCAGTTATTAAGAATATTCTTTGTTTGCAGCCATAATTTTAACATCTTACACCCAAAAATCTATCTATTGAAGAAACTTCTTTTATTTATGCTTGTTTGGTGATTAAAATGCTATCTGTGCCTGGGAAAATGTGAGTTACTCTGGTTTTAAGTGTTAGCCAAAATTATAAAGTCAACAAAGTTCCTAAATTTCCCTGAATTTTGCCTGAAGGTTATACTGAGTTTATTTAATCTAATTTAATTAGAGAGTAACAAAGTCAAAAAAAAAAAAAGCCTCTAGGCAAATGCAGGTTAATCTCATTATGTTCTGCGAGGACTGTATTTAAGACATCACGATGGAGCCGCTACACTGGGAAATCTTTGTTCTGTACTTTCCTTCCTTCGAGTATCAGAAGTCGCTCCAAGTTTGAAGCGTCGCTTTCAACTTGGCGTCTCGACTGATCCTGCAGTCAGCCGTGATGTGCCAGCTCCGCTGAATAGCTTTAACAGGATTGGACCTTCGCCTCCACGGTGACGCACTAAGCCAGTCAAGGTCACTAACAGCATCACATAAAAGAAGACATCAGTTCTTAATGAAGTCATACATCACATTTAGCATATGGTTCAATTAGAGGCTTCATAGAGATTATTGAGATTATATTATCCCAGTGCATTCATTAGCTAAGCTCCAATAGTCGCCCATCTGATTAAAAGCTGTGAGGGGATTTGCTGCTATTGACTGGGAGAGATCCAAGCATGGAGGGAGACGGAGACACCGCTAATGTCGGGGATGTGGCTTACATGTTTGGGTGTGTGTTTAATCGTGTAAATGTGTGCGATTTTCTGTAAATACACTTGTGGGTGTTCATGTGTTTACATCTGTGAGCACCAGCGGGGGCAACAGCTCATAAATGCTCGTCTATACGTGTGTACGTGCACTCATCTGTACCCAGTCGCCTCGTAATAAACGTTAAAGTGTTTGTTTGTGCTGTGAGCGGCTGCATGCACACTCTTAGAAATACAAGTGCCGACTGGAACCGTAAAGGGTTCTTCGGCTTGTCCTCATAGGAGAACTGTTTTTGGTTCCTGTCAGAACCTTTTATAAAGATTACACTTGAAACCATTTAAGAGAGCTCTACCTTGAACCCTACATAAAGGGAACCCTCTGTGAAAGGTTCCACCCTGAACCCCCTATGAGAGGTTCTACAGAGAACTCTTCAATGATGTAATGGTTCCACCCAGAACCCTCTATGGAGGTTCTATCTAGGACCGATCTACCTTCTAAAGGCACTAATGAGAACCAAGCCAGGGGTTTTTTACGAGAACCTCTTTATGTTCCAAAGGTTTTATCAAGAACACACACTTAGGGTTGTACAGAGGACCTTTTAATGTTCCAATGGCTTTATCTAGAACCCACCAACAGGGTTCGATTGGGAACCTTTTTGTATGCCAAGGATTTTATCTAGAAGGAGGTTCTATTGAGAACTTTTTTATTTCCAAGGGATTTACTGTACCTAGAACCCACCAAGGGGGTTATATTGGGAACCTTTTTATATTCCAAAGGTTTTTTTTTCTAGAACCCACCAGGTAGTTCTACCAAGAGTCCTTTTATATCCCAAAGGTTTTATTTAGAACCCACCATGGAGGTTCTATTGATAACCTTCTTATATTCCAAGGTTCTACAGAGAATGCTTTTATATTCCAAGGGTTTTATTTAGAACCCACCAAGGGCATTTTATTGAGAACCTTTTTATATTCCAAAAGATTTACTATACCTAGAACAAACCAAGGGGGTTCTACTGGGAACCTTTTTGTATTCCAAGGATTTTGTCGAGAGCCCACTAAGGGGATTCTATTTAGAGTTTTTTTTATATTGCAAAGGTTTTATCTAGAACACACCAAGGGGGTTCTATTGAGAGGATTTCAACAAACCTTGAAGAACTCTTTCTTCCAAAAATGGGTTCTTTGTATACAACGGGTTCTTAATGTAACCCTTTTATAAAGAATGATGAACCCATTCTTCAAAAAAGGTTCTTCAGAATCAATTGGTTCTTAGTAGAACCTCAGCCCTTCAGATAGAACCCTTTTGGAACTGTTATTTCTAAGAGTGCGTGTGTAATTCAGTGTGATGGATAGAGAGGTCATGGATCCCCTGTTAGATGAGGTGATGAAAGCAGTGTTGCATTTAGTGGTGATGCGGGTTCTCAGTGATGTGAAGTGATGGAGCTCGTGGCTCGGTTCTCTTCAGAGAGACACAATGTGCTTTTCTATTAGAGTGTATTTGTAATGGAAGATATTTTTCACTGTTGGCCTGATGTGGGATTTATTTTCCGGGTTATTGGCTGTGATTGATTTTCTTGATCTAAATGTTGCTCTATTCATCCTGGGTTACAAAGTTGGGATGATAGTTTTGGAAAAGTTTTGAAAAAGTTTCACGATACAATTAATTTTTTTCCTACTTGTTAGGGAATCACGTCCATACATAATCAGTAGTATACAGCTGGATTGGAACACATCTAGCCTACATACAAATAGTTAATGTGCATTACAATCCAGTGCCATATATACTGATGTAGCCTTGCAGCTGTATCAACATCTGGATGTAGTCAGCAACTAATAAAGTACAATACAATAAAATTCCAACAGTATTTTTGGTTAGTTTTCACATTTAACTGGGGAGCTTATAAAGTAAAGTAGAACAAGGCCTGCATTTCAAAATAAAATACGTAAGAGAGCTTTAGAAAAATCTTAAAAAATAAAGTCTTCATGTGAAGAGTGCAACTTGAGTTTCCCTTTTTCTTCTTTTATGTTAACTCCATTTCACATCTAAAGTGTCTCAACCAATTAAACAGTTGAACAGCTTTAACACTGCCCTTTTCCCTCTCTTTCCTTCTTTTATCCGTCTTTTTTCCGGCTTTAATGCTTTTAATTTATAGAACAGCTGAAGTGAGGACAGGACAGGGAAAGAGAGAAGCCACCTGAGCTACCTTGCCACTTTTATATCCCTCTTATAGGCTGTGTATTGTAATGGAGCTTCATATTTCATATGAGACATACTGGTTTTAAACTCCAACTCTCAAACTTATGTCCCTCTCATGTCTCCCCTGTGTGTGTTTGTGTGTCTCACTGAATGTAGTTGCAATGCTGATCAGATCTGACATTTGACTGGCTGAGTATTTTCATGTGAGACAATTAGCAAAGCACGCAATTGGTCTTTGAGTTTCTTGGGATGCTAAAACAACAAACCGAGGGGATGGCGCTCTACATATCATTAGTTTTTCTGTGATTAGCTAGCAGTGGAGAAGCCAGGTGCAGCTACTTAGGGGTAAGGGTGGGGGTTGGGGGGTGTGGGGTGTGTGAAGAGGGCAGGGGCTATTTGCATATTCATAAATCCTTGAATACTAAATAATGGCAAGGTGCAAAATAAAACCATCAGACAAAATGTATTACTTCTTGCAGAGGATTTTATATTGTTTAAAAAGTTTAAAACATGACTGGAGGTGGACTTTAATAATTCTCAGATTTTCATAAATATTGGGATTCCTTGCAAACACAAAAGGTCCTTGAGGATAAAGTCATAAATGCGCACAAAAAATATCAGGCTGATGGGTTCAGCAGTGTGCAAGATTAGCTGTGGACTGATGCAAACATAAACACACCAATGCATGCATACACAACCAAACGCATGATCCCCTCCAGGCATATCCTGGGCAGACATAACAAAAAAAAACAAAAAAACAAAACAAAACATGGAAACAGAGAGAGGCTTCTCATTATCTAGACTCCTGTCTAATCCCTCTTCAAAAACTGTGTCAGCTTGAGTTGATCCCATTCATAATTGCTCCACAGTAAACAGGGGGAGCTCTTCATCCAAAGGAAGAATTCCGAAAGGGCATGAACCCTTAAATGGGCAAGCACATATGAATATTTTGGAAAATTAATTAATTGCAATATTCTAATGTATCTAGGCTAAAATAACAAAATTATTTTTTTCCCCCCCAAAATGTGACCTTTACTTTCTAAGTTACAGTCTGTATCTCCCAAGATGCATTGCCAATTTAGTGTATAAATTTAACATTTACCTTTGTTTTTCAATAATGTGCCAACGTTTGAAACTTTTTTCTTTTAAATAAACAACTAATTAGCTAATTTCTTAAATGTTTTGCATGAAAAAGTAAGAAAAACTGAACAATAGTTATGCACATATGTGTTGAACACCGAAAACAAATGTAATCTGTGAGACCTTGAGTCTGGAATAAAGCATATCTATCTATCTATCTATCTATCTATCTATCTATCTATCTATCTATCTATCTATCTATCTAATAAACAAGTTATTAACATGAACAAAATGTTATGGTATTGTAATTGTAAATGTAATGTTATGTTATAAATTCTGAACAAAACATCTTATTCCTGTTTTTAACCTACCATTTTCCCTGTGGTTCTACTACACGAGTAATATCCTATTGCTAATGGAAGCTGAGGAAACAGGAAAAAGTTGCGAGCATTTTAACCAGAGACCGTGTACACTGGTGAATTAATCAGCAGTGCACATTTAAGATTAAAACAAAGAGTAATCAATATTTTGCACTTTTATATTATTGATTATCTCTAGAGTATAGGCCTCAAAACATGAGTATGTCTGTCAGTGATTATCTCTATTAACCTCTATTAACATTCAGTTCCTGACTATCAAAGTTGCAAAAATGTAATTCATTATTTTTCAACAAGAACATATAAAATCAATCTTTAAAAAACTATTTTCTGAAACAGAATCCCCCCACAATATAATAAACATGAAAAAATAACAATTACATCAGTAAATGTCTATGTACACCGCCAGTATACAAATTAGGAGCATATTTTGAAATGTTAGCATGAAGTCACATGACCTGAGCACTTGACCTACCCCCCCACCCCCCCCTCAGTGTTTCTCATGATATGAAGTTCACCCACTTAATGCCCCCCCTCCCACTCCCCATCAAATGACTGTATCCCCCCCCCAGGATACAGAGACCATTTAAGGGTTAACGATTCCCAAGAGATGAAACCCTGAGAGCTTTCACTGTCTCACTGAGCACCAGGTGCCTGTGGGTCAGTTTTCATTGCAGTACATTGGTACACAGGTGAATAACTATCTGAAAAGAAGCACAGCCCTCCGTCTTACATGCCACAATAAAGGGAATGTTGTTGGAGGGTGAATCTGCTTGAGGTAAATATCTTTATTTATAGGAAAGGAAATAGCGACATTTTACTGCTAACAATCCGTATGAAGCATCGCATAACAAGCAACATCACACTGATACAAGTTATGATAATCAGGCGTCCTGTAGCTTCGTGTTTTGAAACATCCACCAGACCAATATGTCTGCTATTCTACTGCGGTCGGGGGCTTTTATTCAATGAATCTATTATGCTCTTCTGTCTGCATCTGTTTCCTGTCTGCACTTTGAATTATTGCCACGTTACCTCTTTTTTCAAAGTTGTTGTTCACGTTTTTGTTTTCCTATACAATTACAGACAATAAATGCCAAAAAAAACGTGCTCCCTGTCAACGAAAAACAGTAAAAATGAAGCCTCTGTCGTGGTTGGCGCACACTGAATTATGAGGCATAAATTAATTTCTAATAATTAATAATAATTACCTGCCTCCTCCCATGAAATGTGCAGTGACGGGCTCTTACTCCCTTTGATTTCTCATTTAATTAGACATTAGACATGTGTCTGGTTGCAGAATACTGTTTAATGTGACACACTGTACGTGCATCAAATTAATAAAGCAGGATACTCTGATGATACAACATCACAGGGATTT
>JAJHUR010075720.1:9016-25939 GCA_027495735.1 Lutjanus campechanus | reverse complement strand
TTCTCATAATAAGAAACAGTCTTGAAAAAATTAGTTAATATCTCAAAAATAATGAGAAACTGTTCTGAGAAAGTTTCTCATCACTTCGAGATACTAAATCATTATTTCTTGATAATAATTATTTTGAGAAAACTCATTATTTCGAGATGTATGACATCATATTGAGCTACGTTGAGAAACTTTCTTATTTTAATGACTTGCAGGTTTTTTTCCCCATCACACTGGTGGTTGAGGACGTCCACAGCTTTATAACAGGTTTGCATAAGCAGAGTTAAGCTACCAAACTTTGCCTGACAAGCCCAGTCTGAGATTTAATGGCCGACGTTCAGAGAATAAACTCATAATATTTAGGTGACACGACCGTTCCTCTGGTGCCACCTTGAGGACAGAAAGACCCAACGATAAAACAAATAGTCTCTGCGTGCATCTGATTATTAAAAAAACAGGATTATTAGAGCTTCACTTGGCTGCGTGGTTACAGACTTACAGTCATGACGTACCTGCTGAAAATTATCACAACAGAATAAAAACACTACAACATGTTTTCTAGTGATAAAACTGATGAAACAGTCAAAAACCAAAACCAAGACTTCACAAAGCAGCAACAGCAGGACTCTGTGTTCATGTTTCACCTCCAACCAGCTGCTACACAGGAACGTTTTTCAGTCTCAGACACTTTAAATCTGGTCGACAGTTTGGATTTTGGTTCCTCGGCTTCAGTCTCGCTGAGCTCCGACGTGTGGCTGCTCAGAAACAGGACGAGGACGGCTGCAGCGCGGCGGAGGAAGCGTTCACTCCGGTATGGACGGAGGCCAGTCCACATCCACAGACTGACGGAGGAAACAGACAGGACAGAAACGTCTGTGAGCACAGTTAAATATTTTTGGGAACTATTAGAAAACTAGCCAGTGTCAGAAGACTTTGGCCAATCACAGACTGGTAAAATAATTGATTGCTGAGTTTTATTACCAGGTCATAAAATACTGAAGTTTTGTGAATAAGACTCAAACCAAAGTCTCCCATCACGGCTTAGATTTTCTTTAAAAAATTACATTATACTTAAAGGCTGTGACTCCAAAAATAAACTGCCTACACCAGCTTTATTACCACTAACTCTGCTGCTGTTCATTTTAATATTTGTCATCCAAACACTAAAGATTTTAAACTTGTGATTGGACGATAATCTCACCTCCACGTCCAGCTCCAGGATGTCTGTATCTGTCTTCAGCAGCTGACACAGGTTGGGTTTGGTTCGACCAAAGTCTCCGTGGACGAACTCCTTGATGTAACTGTCGGGCCAAACGTTCAGGAAAAACTCTGCGGTCAAACTTTCAGCAAATCAGCTGCCGGCATGCGGCGATCCAAAGAATCAGAGCAACAGGTTTCAGAAAGTCACATTTAAAACCTTTTTAAATGCCTTAAAATCTAATTTTAAATTTTGGCCACCAGTAAACTACTGCTGCTGCTGCCTGATATGACGGCTGAATCATTTTTCTAGGCTGTAGAAACAACAAAGTGGATGTGAGGATACGTCCCGGCCTGCGTCTTCAGCCCCAGGTAGAAGTGATGTGGGTCGCGGTAGCGGGTGTTCATACTGTGGATGACTCTGGGTCGGACGGCCAGCGCCCGCCGGTGCAGCACCCTCAGAGGAGTCTTCTGGTCCAGAGTCAGATCCTGACGGCGCGAACAACAAAACGGACTGTTAATTTTATATCCTAACCTTTTAAAAAGTCAATAAGACACTTCAAGTTTATTCCTGGAGCATCACAGTTTTCCTGAATTTCAATTTGCTTCCTGTTGATCTGCTTAGTTTGTGTTTCTGTCTTTATCGTGTCCTGCTGCCTTCGTTTTGTAAATTTGTCAGAGGACTGCGGTTGAAAATTATCCAGCTGGTTAACGCTGAAACATTTACAGAAGTGTTGATTCATGTGTGTTCTTGTGAAAGAAATTAAAATGAATACGTTCAACTGATCAGAACATAAATTCAGATTGATCAGAAGTGTTGTGATGACCTTGATGTCATCGATGAAGGCGATGTCCTCCCTCTGAATGGGTTTCTGGGTCCAGACGAGCGCCGTGTACGACTTGGTTTTCTCCTCCTCTCCCTCCTTCATCCGACTCATGGCCTCCCTGCAGGTCAACACATGAAAACACACACACAGCAGCACAAAAACAAATATAATAAATAATAATGCAGGTGCAGTTTAGTTTAGTGTCGTTTTACAGATTCATGTTTTCTCACCTGGTAACAATCTGCAGGTCTCTCACCCTGATTTTGTCTGAAGAAGCGTTAATGGTCTGAAAACAAAACAAAAACAAGGTCAGCAGCTGTAAAGAACATGTGAGAACTCTGAACATGTGTAGCTTTTAACAGAGAGAAAAAGTGGGAAGTGGGAAGCTAAGAAATGTCCTGCTGTGGACGGGATCAGCAGCAAAATGTGTTTTAGCCTCCTTAAAAAATAAATAAATGTCAGTTTACACCATATCTAGAATTATTTTTACTGCTTCATCTTGCCGTCAGACAGACTTTTCCAACAGGAAACCACCATTAGATAAAACAAATATCTCTCCACAGCAACCAAACTCCTTCATTTTACCTCGAAGAACTCAGGAGCTGCAGGTCTCCCAGAGGTCTCTTTGTTGAATCTGAACTAACCCTTTAAAACACCAAAGTCACACAATAACACAAACGAACTAACAGACTGAGACAAACTAACAGACTGAGACAAACTAACCGACTGAGACAAACTCAGATAATCAGATAATCTGAACTATCCCTTTAATGCGTCATTGTTTATTTGTTGAATCTGTTTCAGTTGCACTTTGTCGCACCAACTTTTTTCCACCTCTCCCAAGTATAGAAACATATTTTTTGAACTTTGGTTGTTTCCACGCAGATTTTCTACTGTGCATGTTTAAAATGTGCATTAAAAGGCACAGATCCACTGAGCAGAGTGTTTTGTGTGAAGTTTGTGAAGTGAATGAAAGGCTCTGAGCTGAGACGACCTCCTGCAGCTGCTTCATCTCCGCTTTGTTCAGTCTGGATCTGTGAGGATTCAGCAGCTCCATCGCAAACGGACGACCTGCAAATCAAACCGGAACATTAAAACTCTTCAGGTGACAGAATCTTCTTTACGTGCGGCTTTAAAAAGAAGAGAGAACACGTGTCTCACCGTTTCCGAGAGTGCGGACGTCCACGTCCTCCCTGCCGGACGAGGAGAAATTAAAACCTGCAACAAAACGAGGAGGGAAATGATCAGGATCAGTTTATTGTCTTGAGACCAGTAACCAGTAAGTGTGGACTCACTGCTCGCTCTGAAGGAAGACAGGAGCGGCGCTGCGATCAGCTCCTCCACCGACGACTCCATCCTCCTCTCTCCGTCGATCAGCCAGGGAGTCTGAGGCAGAGTGCGACAGAACTTATTGTACCTGCCTGCACAAAAGAAAGAACATCAGGACGGAAAAAAAACAACTTTTTAGACAAACAAAATGTAAAAAAAAAGATTCTTTCAGAGTCCCACAGTACCTGCTACAAAGACAGACATGTGGAGACACTGGACGTCCTGAGGGATGCAGCTGCTGGTCGGCCGCGCTGGAGGACAGGGGTAATGTCTGAAAAACAAAACAACAATAATCATCTCAAACATGTTTGAGTTTACAGAAGAACATCAAGAACTGAAACATGAAGGTGATTCTTACTTTAGAAACTTGGCGTCGGTGATCTTTTCCAGAGCTTTGACCACGGCCATCCTGGTGAACACCGACTGCGCACAGAGAAAATGATTTTGAGCGTTTATACTGTAGCTGTAACGCTTTTAATTGTTTATTATTGTTATTTCTGTTCAGTCACAGTCAATAACGCTGCTGCCAACAGATCTATAACTGTGTTGGAGCAGCAGACGTAATCAATTTCAGGGCATTTTTCCTTAAAATTGAATAATTTAAAGGACATTCTTGCTTTATTCTGGATTAAATCACAGCGTGCATCACAAGCAATTTGCCATTTTACTATAAAGAAAAGGATCCCAGTGTGTGTGTGTGTGTGTGTTCTTCAGTTTTCTTAACATCCGTTCATCTGATCGACTTCACTCTTGGTGGGTGAACAGCTGAGGATCCAAAAGAACACAGTGTCCAATCTGGCCTGTAACTTTTGAACTGAAAGTCTCAGAAATTAAATTATTTCTTTTTTTTTCCCCACTGTTCTGTGGGTCAAGACAAATGTTTCCATGTTCTGCCTTTTTTAAGTTTGTCCAAATCTGTTTTTTTTCCACTCCTCCTGCATATTTTGAGCAATTAAATCATCAAATCTGGTACAGGAAATTCCTTCAACCATGCTGGAAATACTGAGTTTATCTGATTTTTGATATGCTGCATAGTTGGTCCTCTTTTGCTCAAATACTGTGGGCAGTGCTTATGTTACAAAAACACTTTGTGTTGTTGCAGCCTCATTTGGTGGACGTGTGGATACGATGTCTGAGTGACCAGGTGAGACATTTGGTGGCCTTCGGTCAGTAGGTGGCGCTGTACCAGCATCATCTCACAGTAAAGGAAAGAATCTGTCTGTACAGATGGTAAAAGCCCCCTGAGGCAGACTGTGATTTGTGATTTTGGGCTATGTTAGTGAAATTTGATTTGATTTGATTTGATGTACGTGTGTGTGTGTGTGTGTGAAAGCCAGTATTTGGTTTGTCTGTTCTGGGCTACTGTAGAAACATGGCGGTGCAACATGAACATGACAGCTTCCATGGAGGACGACCTGCTCCCTCTTCCATAAAGTTCTCATTGTAAGGTAACAAAAAACACAACTAATCTGACTTTTCAGGTGATTACACCAACAAAAATATACGTTTGAATATTCTAATAATGTCAAATTCCATTTCTTCTCTATTCTGCCAAAACTCTAACTCTGTTGCCTCCTCACCTGTTTGTTCTTGGTGGGTTTGAAGCAGTCGGGACATGTTGAAGCCCTGCGTGAAGGACAGAAAACACGTCAGAGGTCAAAGGTCAGTCCAGAGTTAACACTTTGAAGGGATATTTCACCCAGAAATGAAAGATTCAGTCATTATCTCCCCTCGCCCTCATGTCGATTGAAGGTCAGATTTATTTTTTTAGTCCATAAAACACTGCTGGAGTTTCACAGGAAAACAGTGTTGCAGAAAAACCCCAACAAGCCAAGTTATTTCCACCATGTGCTTATGAGTGGTCGTTATTTAAGGTTATTTATTATTTATCTAAAGTTGCATCTGTGTTTCAGAGACTTTCTCTAAATCTTCAGACAGATCAGGACTCACAGGAAGTGACAGTCTGCGTCCGTCTCCGGGTGAGTGAACTCCACACCGACATCGAACAAACTCTGGAAAAAACAAAACAGAACTGACACGTTTGATATTTAGTGTGAAAAATGATATCGTGTACAGTCAGAAAACTAAACCATTAATGATTTTTTCTTTAAATTTTAGTTAAGAAGTCAACATGTTCTTTGAATAAACTTGACTGATTTTTCTTCCTCTTCGTCGGGGTCACCTACCCTGGTATAAACGCTGACGCCCCCCAGCTCCTTGGCGATCAGGCCCTGCACGGTCCACTTGTAGGCGTCCTTCACCTGGATGACGTCGTCCTTGTCGACGGCGATGCTCTTCTCTCTGAGGGAGCAAACAGAGTCACAACAAAAACCTGTGATCCAACCTGACGTCAGGCTCGACCTGCAGGGATGTTTCAAATGTACGAGACAAGTCGAGACAAATTCTTTTACCTCAGTTCCTTCTTCACGTGAAGCCAGCAGGAGTGCTGCAGGGTTAAAGAGCACAGACACGTCAACAGACACGATAAAGTCTCGCTAAGAAACTTTTCATTGAACTTGGATTACAATTCATCCACTGCTGAAAATAGTCCCAAATAAATGCTCCATAATGATTTTCTGACATTTAACAGACCAAATTATTAAACAATTAATCTGAGCGTGATAAAAAATGAAAATGATTCTTAGTTGCAGGCCTTCGTACACAGAGGAACTGACCTCTCGGACACACAGCTGAGCAGGCAGAGAGACGGACAGCACCAGGGTGTCAAACTCGTACTTTTCTGCCTTCACTGTTTCAGCTATCTGTGTGAACAACGAACAAAACATCATGTTCATCGCAGCCGTGATACGCTGCAGTCAATATGGTCAATGTTTAACTGCACACACACCTTTAGAGCCTCAGCTGGGCTGCAGAGTTCCTGCAGGATCCCCAAACACGCCACACACACACACGACTCTTCATCCTTGACAGCAGCAGCAGCAGCAGCGTCTTCCTCTGACGGAGCACCGGTCACACCGGGCTCCAGTTTCACTCTTTTACTTGGTGGGTCTTCAGGTGGGTCTGATCCTGCTGCATCATGGGATTTGTTGTTTCCTTCTGTGGACTCTGCTGCTGCTGAATCTTGGGATTTGCTGCTCTCTGTACTGCTGATGAAAGCTTGCAGTTCTCTCAGTGTATCCTGTGTAAGATGATGTTACAAGGGAACACAGACCACTTTAAAACATTCAGAAATAAACACAGAAGGCGTCGACGTGTCCTGAAGGCAGGGTGAGCCGTACCTGTTGGGGTTGTCGGTAGGCAGCCTGAACGCTCACACAGCAGAACCTGAGGACGCAGCGAGCGCAGCATCCCGCCGACAGCAGCTTCTGGACGATGGGTTTATCTTTCTCCTTCAGCGGCAGCATGACTCCAGGCTGCAGGAGGCGCAGAGACAGTAATTAGGAAACAGGGTGTCACGATGCCCATGATGGCTGTCATGAAACTTTCTTCAGTCAATAAATAAAGTCAGTAAATAAGTAAATAATAAAATAAATAAATAAACTGTGCAGAAATGCTGTTAAGTTCCTGGACAAACGATATTGTTATTTGTATTTCTGTAATGTTACACAAACAGCTGAGAGGTCAGAACATTCAAACACTGTGTGGGCTAAATGCTAAATACAATTATTTAGGAAACATTTTAAATTTTTTATTCTTTTTTCTAAAACATAATAGTAAAATAAATATAGAATATCTTCATGCCATGTCTGTATTGTCTTGCATCAAATTGCAGTGCCAGCATCAAAATCAATATTGGTAAAAATCCTAGATATCGTCTCCTATTCAGACTTCAATATTGGCCTCAAAAACCAGTGTCTGGATCAATCACATTCTATCACTTCTCTTAACATTTGTGTTTTGGTTTTAATTAATTTTGCTGTTGGTTTATATTTTACTGTTCTGCTTGTTTAATATATAGTGCAAAATGTGTTAAACTGTTATGCACTTTGTAGCTTTTATTTTGAAAAGTTAATTACTCTGCACTGCACATAACCAGAACAATGGTGATCAGATGATTCACTATTTTTTAGTGGAAATTCTAGGTTCACAAAAAAAGTGACCAGTACATTTTAGACCTCAGTAAACAAACCTACAAACAACTACTCGTGTAATATACAAGATTTACATGATGGAGACAATCATTAGTTTGAAACACCCCGCCTAACATGCTCAAAACAACAGCTAAAGCATGTGTGTCCTGACTTCAGTCTACTGTCTGATATGCTAACTTTAGCTAGCTAGTTAGCTAACTAGCTTTCAGGGGCCACAATGAGATGACGTAGAAACAAACAGCCCGGTGAGCTGCAGTTAAACACTCGAAATAAACCTACCGGACACACGGGCGGTTAATCCACAAATATATAAAGTAAAGAGGACAGACAGGGTTCAGTTACTTTTTTAACATGTTCATGCAAAATGCTTCCTCCCTGATGTTTCAGCCCAAGCAGACACAGCTAATCAAAACAGATTAATTTGCGTTAACTTAATGTGTGAAATTCGGTTTTAGCAGCTAAACAGAGACCACACCTAGCCGGTATTTGATATCTGATCCAATTGTCGTACAATCTGGACAAAAATCCAAATCTTTTAAATGTAAAAAACAGCGTTAATGAATTCTGTCACATCGGTAATCGACGCGTACTGTCTGCATACGTCATCTCCAAGCGCCGGGGTGTTTGACAGCCGGGTCCTTCTTCTCTCCGCAGCAGCCGGTGGCTCTGGAAGGTTCTGACTGGGACCTGGTGGAGATACCTTAATCTGAGTCCATCCGAAGCCGAATCACGGTGTTTGAGCCCCGGGACGTTTAAGTCCCGTTCTGAAGACTTCTCTTAACATCTTCCATCGATTATAAATTAGCGATGCCCGAAGTGAAGGCGGCACCGAAAGCCATGAGCAAACACAATGGAGGGACGTATGTGGACCGCGACAAGCCGGCCCAAATTCGGTTCAGTAACATCTCTGCTGCCAAAGGTAGGCGAGGACTTATAATTTATGTGAAACGGCAGTTATATGTCCCAAAATCTCACATTTTATTTAAGTTTCATAGCCGTAGGCGGGGCTGGGCTGGGCTGGGCAGGGCACCGTTATTCATTGTCATTCAAGCTACTACCTGGTCCGAAATTTAATTCAACAAAGTGTGAATTTAACAGCTTAACTCCGTGAATAAAAAGGACATGACGGATATACAACATAAGAGAGTGTTTATTACTTCAAAATAATCGCCTTTTCTATTCGGCATATATGATTGCACAAAATATCATTGTATTACTCTGAAATTACACCTCATATTTGCATTTAAAGCTTCTTCCGGTGTAGCTTTAAGTAGCAGCATATGAGACAACGATTTACAAAATTTTAATGCAAAAAAACAGAGTTCAGTGTGGTTTTGTGTCCCTGCAAGATGCTCATGACTCAACACAATCTCAGCATTAGCTAGCTCAGTGGCCCAATGTGCTGCATGCGATACTAAATATGGCCAGAAGTTAAGATGCAAAGGACAATGAAGCACTGTAATGATCAGAGATGCCCTGTCCTTCAAATCTTGTTCTTCAGATGTGATAAAACATGCTTGTTTGGTACAAACCCCAACACGTCACCTCATCATGACTCAATTAGTTTTTTTCTGTTGAAATGAATTGTGATGCTAAAAATGATCATTCCCTCTTTTAATAAGTCATATTGCAAAATCTGTCAAACTAATCGCAACCGTAGTGTGCCGCTCTACTTTGACAGTTTGATTTCATTTCGTCATGCTTTTGTCTTGCTTGTGAATTATTTATGTCACTTCATTTTATTATCTTGTAGCACATGTGACAATTGTTATGTGTACTAAAAAGAACAAGACCAGCCTTGATATTAAATGTGTTATGTTGTGTCATCTTTATTATTTGTTAATCTTGTTAATATTTACAAAAACTCATTAATGGATATTGTGGTTTTTGGTTGTTAATGTTTGGATGTTGACATCATTGTCATCGTACTGATGCATCTCCTGCTTGTTTGACAGCTGTTGCAGATGCCATCAGAACAAGTCTGGGGCCCAAAGGCATGGACAAGATGGTCAGTAATCAGATTTCTTTTTTGTCTTTGGACTAACGTGACCTCCCTCCTGAGAAATACCTGTTTCTAAATCAGACACTCTTTATTGTTTGTTTCAGATCCAGGATGAGAAAGGTGACGTGACCATTACCAACGACGGTGCCACCATCCTGAAGCAGATGCAGGTGCTCCACCCTGCTGCCAAAATGGTGCGTGTTGATTCCTCTGCGTCCAAGACATGAACACTGAACATGAACATGAACTTTTTATCATGAACTAATCTTACTTTGTAGCTTTTCAAACGTGGATTGAAATGTGTGTGTGTGTGTTTCAGCTGGTGGAACTGTCCAAAGCCCAGGACATCGAGGCCGGTGACGGCACCACGTCTGTGGTGGTGATTGCTGGAGCGCTGCTGGATGCCTGCTACAAACTGCTGCAGAAAGGTAAGAGCTGCAGAGGACACAACACAGATCTCTAATGCTATAATATCTCTGTGATCGAGCTTTGTTGTGGAGGATTAGTGGTGAATGGAGACAGTTTAGCAGTGAGATTAGGGAAATTGCAGTGATTTCCATTTTATTGGACCATCCATCATTTTGGTGCACATTTTGAATAGAGCTGCAGTTGTTTGATTAAATGCTAAATAATTGCCAAACATTTTAAATAATCAATTAATCAGTTTGAGGAATAAAGTCACAATTCTTTGATTTTAGTTTCTTAAATGTAAATATTTTTCAGTTTCTTTACTCCTGTGTTGCAGTGGACTGCACATCTTTGGGTTGTAACTAAAACAAAATATTTATAGGCGTCATTTTAGGCTTTGGGAAACACTGATTGTCTTTTTCAGCACTCATGTCTTCACGTGTCCCGTCCTTCAGGTATCCACCCCACCATCATCTCGGAGTCCTTCCAGAAGGCCGTGGAGAAGGGCGTGGAGATTCTGACGTCGATGAGCCGGCCGGTGCAGCTGAGCGACCGCGAGACGCTGCTCAACAGCGCCACCACGTCACTGTGCTCCAAGGTGGTGTCGCAGTACTCCAGCCTGCTGGCGCCCATGAGCGTGGACGCCGTCATGCGGGTCATCGACCCGGCCACCGCCACCGGCGTCGACCTGACGGACATCAAAATCATCAAGAAGCTCGGGTGAGTGCGAGCGCTCATCGGTCTTTTACGACAGCTGCTTCAAAATTTTAAAGTTCTGACTGGTTCTGTTCTAAAGTCATCTTTTAAAAAAATATTCTTTTGTATTTGATTAAATTTAAAAAGGATCTTTAGATCAACTCCTGCCTACATGATAAATCTTGATCTGGATTTTCCCTCCTTGTGTCTTTTCAGAGGGACCATCGATGACTGTGAGCTGGTGGAGGGCCTGGTGCTCACCCAGAGGGTGGCCAACAGCGGCGTGAGCCGTGTGGAGAAGGCCAAGATCGGCCTCATCCAGTTCTGCCTGTCCCCACCCAAAACTGACGTGAGTCACCTGATAAATATCATCTTAGAGGAAAGATCGCAGCTTTTCTGTCTGCTCTCAGTGGTGTTTTTTGCTGGACTTTAGATTGAAAAACATGTCTTAGGTGTGGAGACAAAGAAAAGTGATCCTCTAAGTGAACTGAATCCTACTGTTACGCATTACATCAGAAGAAAACTCTTCACATTCAAAAAAAACAAAACATTTAAAAATTTAACTGCCGAGTTTCTCATTGAAATTGGCTTGAAATCATTTATTTGGAGCACCGAAACAATCTCACAAGACAGTTGGATCACAATATGCTTCAACTGGAAGACAAACGAGTGATGATTCTGAATTCTCAACATGTCCTCTAGTTTCCTTTTCTCAGAATAAGTAGAATAAAGTGCTCTTAAAAATCTTAGTTTCTCTCCTGGCACACTTCTCAACAACTGTAACTGGTGAACTGTCTTGGTCAGGGACTTCCTGGTTAAATAACAAATTCCTGTCATGGTCCTGTCATTCCTGACCTGCTGCGTGTGTTTGGCGTTCAGATGGACAACCAGATCGTGGTGTCAGACTACGCCCAGATGGACCGCGTGCTGCGGGAGGAGCGCGCCTACATCCTCAACATGGTGAAACAGATCAAGAAGGCCGGCTGCAACGTGCTGCTCATCCAGAAGTCCATCCTCAGGTACACAAACGCAGCGAACATGAGATTAGACACGGATACAGACAGAAGAGACACTGGTGCTCACGTCTGGTCAGACTCTAGATAAACATGTTTATATACGTTTTGATATTAACGACAAACTGTCCTGTGACAGAGACGCTCTGAGCGACCTCGCCCTCCACTTCCTCAACAAAATGAAGATCATGGTGGTGAAAGAGATCGAGAGAGAGGACATTGAGTTCATCTGCAAGGTGAGTGATTGAAATATGTGATCAAGACAAACCATATATTGTCATTTCTTTGAAAAATAAACCCACTGTACGACAGTAAAGTAAAACAAAGTCTCCTCTTCTCTTCAGACCATTGGCACCAAACCCATCGCCCACATCGACCACTTCACTCCAGAGATGCTCGGCACAGCAGAGCTCGCAGAGGAGGTCAGCCTGGACGGCTCCGGCAAGCTGGTCAAGGTACAAATCATTTCTTCCCACTGAGATCTTGGACAATTCAGAGCTGATGTTTTATCAGTTTTCAGATCAGTGACACGTCACACTTCACGCACATTTCAACTGACGACTAAAGAGTTGAAAGAACGAAGAAGAATGAAACTATTTGAACACTGAAAGTAGGAAACAACACCGGTGTGATGCTTCATGTAAAGGTTTTGCGTGTTGCTCCTCGCAGATCACAGGTTGCAGCAGCCCCGGGAAGACGGTGAGCATCGTGGTTCGGGGCTCCAACAAGCTGGTGATCGAGGAGGCGGAGCGCTCCATCCACGACGCCCTGTGTGTCATCCGCTGCCTGGTCAAGAAGAGGTCGGTCACGTCTGCAGAGTTAATTTCACGAACATGTCAGAAAAGTCATCACTAAAGCTGAGAAAGGGAAAAAAATAACATTTCTCCCTGCTGATAGCAAAGCTAAGCGGTATAAATATCTATTTTTTGGACATTGAGATAAACGGGTGCAGGTGACCTCTGACAAAGGCGCTCTTGCATTTTCTCATCCTGCAGGAGCGTAACGAACGGAGGAACAGTACTGTGGAAAGCTCACCCTGTATTCACGCCTGGTTGTGTCAGCAACTTGGCTGGGGAGCATTCACACATAGATCACATATCCCAGGAACACCAGGAAATGATTTAGACTCATTTTCAAAACATTAAATGTTCAAGAAATCCACAAATATTCAGAGAAATCTATCATTGTAGGTTTGTACTCGGCAATTAAATTACTAAGCATCATTTAAATGTCTGATAGGTCAAGAAACACGAGGAGTCAGATGATCATCCAGGTTATTAACATCCCTCTGAGTCAGTCAGACTTATTATAAAGAGGATTTGAATGTTTGAATACAGTAGGTTTAAATAAACAGTTTGCTTGTTTCCAACCTGTCGGATGATCTGACTGCTCGTGTTCACTCATTGGATTTTGTTGTAGCAGCGTCGCCATGTTCCCAGATTTTAGCAGTTAGCTGACTTTCCTTTTGGCTGTACAGTGTAACTTGCTATTATTGTTAATAATAATAACAATTTATTATTTTTGATGTAATTATTTTCATTATTTGACATTTAAAGCCAAGCTATTCTGGTGAAAGACAGTTGATTGGAAAGTTTCTACTTTGTGCTGCAGCTGCTGCACAACAATTTCCCAGAAGTTCTATAATATCTTATTAACCTCTCCTCCTCCTCCTCCTCCTCCTCCTCAGGGCTCTGATAGCTGGTGGCGGCGCTCCAGAGATCGAGCTGGCCGTGCGCCTGGCAGAGTACTCACGCACTCTCGGCGGTATGGAGGCCTACTGCGTACGGGCGTACAGCGACGCCCTTGAGGTGATCCCCTCCACGCTGGCAGAGAACGCCGGCCTGAACCCCATCTCCACGGTGACGGAGCTCCGCAACAGGCACGCCCAAGGAGACAAGATGGCCGGCATTAACGTCCGCAAGGTCTGTTCTCCTCCACTTTAATTACAGACCTCCCAGTATCCCAGTCTGAGGACTGATTTGACTGACTGGTTTACTGTGTTTGTGTCTGACAGGGAGGAATCTCCAACATCCTGGAGGAGCTGGTGGTGCAGCCTCTGCTGGTTTCCATCAGCGCACTGACCCTGGCCACAGAGACGGTCCGCAGCATCCTCAAGATCGACGACGTGGTAAGACTCAACACCCCAAACTGGATTAAATCATTTAAAGTGAATTTATTTTAACTGCTCAGAGAGAAAGTGCATACACTAAACAACAACAACAAAAAAATCTGTTTTTGTCTTTTGTCTCACAGGTGAACACCCGATAAGAGATTCGAGTCTGTCCAGTGAGTTCTGTTCACTAAGCCTGCTCGTACTGCGAGGGATCAGAGGACTCTGTCGACGTCAGTCTGTTCAGATTTCCGCTGTAGTTGTTACGTTGCATAATTTAATAAAAAGAAGGCTTGTTTTTTTTTTGTTGACACTCCAGCTGTTGCTCGTGTGATTCTTTGCCTCTTTGTGATGGTCTCACTGCTGTTTCAGCCATTTTGGTTCATTTAAAGTTAAAATTTACACAAATGTGCTTCTCATAATTTTAATTAGTTTGTAAAAACATATTAGTATGGAAGAGACTTACAAATCTGAAAAAATAAATAAATAGTTCTACTGAATATATGGATTAATTTCCTTTTACTGAACAAAAATATACCTTGTATTTATTTTAACAATGAATACTTTAAGCTTTGTTTAACAAATGAAGTGAATTTGAAAACATGAAAGTATAATCATGGGATTACAGATATGTGATATGCAAGCAACAATATACCTCAAAATCTCAATTTAACAAGTGCAATTATGAAATTTTATTAAGTCAAATTTGTGCTTAAATCAAAGTCTGGCATTACTGAATTTCCAAGATTCTACAGATCTGAACAGATATTCGGCACATTTTCAATCCATACATTTTAGGAACTTGTAGGACAGCTGGGATTTAGAAAGAGGATTAAAAGAAGTTGGGGTTTCTTTTGCTGTGATTCTCCAGATTCGCCTTCATTACAATCAATACATTACATTCGCCTCAATTGTGATTCTGTTATAGTTCCATAGTTAATTTAGTTTTGTATTTTACATTAGTTTTAAGTTTTATTTCGTTTTTAAATTTTGTTTTCTATTCAGGTTAGTTTCAGTTTCCAGAGTGAGTTTGTTTGTTTCAGTTGAGTTTTTATTGTTTAAAGTTGTTTAGCTTTTGTTTAGTTTTTATTAAACTAAATTTTTTTTTTTTTTTTACTACAATATGGAGGGAATTTGTCAGGGGCAGCATTTAAGAATATGAACAAAACACTTAAAGACAGTTGACCCACAGTCATGTAGACATCTCAGTCCCTCTTCATGCTTATTATGTTGACAAATTTTACAAAGACTAAACATAAAGACATTTCTCAAATATGTTTTAATTTATTTTATTTTTGTTGGTGCAAAATAGCTTTAATTTCTTACGTTTTTATTTCGGTTAACCAAAACGTTTTTACACGTACTTTCTGATTATTTTCGTTTTTGTTAAATAATAACCTCGGTGACAGCAAAAGTAAGAAATAAGTTGTGTGATTTAAATACCTGTTTTGCAAAGAGAAAATACATGTTACATTATTTAGAATACTTATGGATCGTTATTTGTTAAATTATAATACTTCTAATTTGTATGGAAACCGCACGTTTTAATTTCCGGTCATGCTCCGTCACTTCCTTCCCAACCAAGCTCTGCTTTGTTGCTAAGGAGACCACCTGCCGCTGCCATAGATACCGACACACAGCTTCAGCACGCGGGCAGTGACTCTTCATTCACTCTACTGATTTTCTCCAAATACTTTCGTAACGTTTTTTAAAATATTTTTTTATATTAAACCTGGAACAAATACTTCGGAGTCATGGCGGACGCCCACCGGACAAACGTTCTGGTCACTTCGTGTTTGAAAACGCCGGTCGACCCGCACACCAAAGCTCCGTTAGCTTCATACGAGAGGGAGAGAGTCCTGCCCTACACGGCCACAGGTCATATGGACAACCGGGACTACGAGAAGGAGGTAAAAACATTTTTAAAACACTTTACTGAGGATTAATTTAGGTGTGGAGCTACATTATGTCTGTTACAACCTCACTTTTTACGGATAAATTATCCCTAACTAGGTCTAACTAGCCAAAATTCAGGTAGCAGACACTGTAAAACAGCCAATAATATGGATTTGTTGTAAATTTTCACTAATTAAGTTCAATAATTTATATATTTCCGCAGTAAGGGAATTACTATTAATACTAAAGGACAGGTCAAATGAAAGCAATTGAATTAAATTCTACTGTCCTCTAAAAAAAACAGTAAGTGTAATTGTTTCTTTTACTAAATTAGCCAGCTTAATTTAATCAGAGTAATAAGGTAATTTAGGTTTTACCTTCAGTTTCTTCTTTCTTAAACATTGTTGCTGCTGTCAACTATAACTGCAATTGATTAGTTGCCAACTATGAAATTAAGTGCCAACTATTTTGATAATTGATTACTGTTTGAGGAAACAGTCAATATTCCATGTTTCTAGCTTCTAGATTTAATTTGTATATTTTTGTTTCTATACTCGTCTGTGATCTTCGGGTTGTGGACAAAACAAAACATTTGAGGATGTCATCGTAGGCTTTGGGAAACACTGAAATATTTTTCACCATTTCTTTGACATTTTATTGGCCAAGCAACTGATCGATTAATTGAGAAAATGACCAACAGATTAATCAGTTTAAAAATAATTGTTGCAGCCCTAGAAATGAAAAGTCAAGTGAAAGCAACATAATTAAGTCCTAATGTCGAGTTAGTAACTCAGTAAATGTAATGTAGTCCAGTGCATCTGAGAGGATGAATTATTATGTCGAAAGGGCGTTTTTAGGTCGGCAAAAAGACAAAAGATTTGTGACAAAACTAAAATTTGGTGGTGGAAAAATTACTCCTCGCTACATCACTGCCCCATCCTAAATTAGCTGAATCACAGTACTGTGTTTAATCCTCCCTTTGATATTACAAGCCTTACTTAACAGACTTGTAATGTTTTAGTTTTAGTTTGTTTTTTGAGTGAAGCAGACAGTCTCTGATCTCGTCCAGTTAACAGGTCGTTGACAGTTTCAGGTCAGTCCATGTGGTGGAAGGGATTTGACCTGTACAATTTGTTGGCCTGACTATTTTTGGACATCCGTCTTGACTAGATTACCAGACGCCACATTCAGTTTATAATCCCAAACACTTAATTATCCTTTGGACAGCAACATTACCTCCGCCTCCACGCAGGAGTCTGCAGCACTTGTCGCATTTCTGTGATTTTCTTGACAAACACCTCATGAAGATGTGAGCAGCAACAGAGCCAGACATCTGATTCGGGGTGTGTGTGTCAGTTGAGCTCTTTTGTGGTAAGCTGCCCTTTGTGCTCCACCATATGTCTCA
>JAJHUR010075718.1:0-18905 GCA_027495735.1 Lutjanus campechanus | reverse complement strand
TACAGAGCCAAGATGGCGGTTCGGGGGCAGCAGGTAGCAGACCTCATCATCCTCATGTCCCAACCGGCCACATGTTTTTTTGTTAATGTTTTGAGTAGCTTCTGTTGAGAAGTAGGGTGGGACTGCCAGTTTGGTAAATACTATTTTCTCCTGTTTATTTAGTTAGGGAGGTAAGGTTTTGTCATTTGTTTTTCTACAAGTTATTAGGTTAGTTATTTACTTTTCAGGTAGGGTTGTTGTGTTTGTTATTTTGGCATTAGTCCCTTAACATCCTTTAATTCTTGTAAATAAAATTTCCAAATTCTTTATTCATTCAACCGTTTGTCCTTGTGGATCCTTGGGAGCTGGAAAAGATGGGGGCTCTTCATGTTGTGTCTCAGACACCCCTAGACTGGGCATAACAATAAATTAATCATAAAAGATTAGTTGATTCCACTAGTTTCCTTAATGATTTATTAGTGTTTTGTTTCTTTTGTTTTTTTGTTTTTTTTTCAGAGAAGGCTTTTCTGAAATTAATAAATTTTGGGTCAAAGTGATTCTCAAAAGGTAAAGTCCATTATGTTCATTAACATTTCATTGTTACTGTTGTAAAAATATGGAGGATGATGATCCATGTTTGTGTTGTTTCTTGTCTTGTCTCTGTGATTGTTTGTATGCTTGTCTGGGTGTAGCGCTGGTCTCTTCTTCTGTAGGATTTTAATGTGCAGATTTCCCATAAGAAAGGTACAAACAACGTCATTGCTGATGCTTTATCAAGATGTTCTATTGCTCAGTAGGAATTAAACATTATAGGGGAATGTTTAATTCTTGGGTATGGGGGTGTTATGACTAGCGTCGTGTGTTTTGGGATTGTCCTCTTGCTCCCTGCTCTCTGTGAGGTCTTTTGTCTCCTATGCAAATTAGCCTGTGCCATTGCCCGGCGGTGATTGGAGGGGCGTACCTTTCCTCGCTCCTGATTGGTCGCGCCAAGGTCCCACCGGTTATATACAGAGCCAAGATGGCGGTTCGGGGGCAGCAGGTAGCAGACCTCATCATCCTCATGTCCCAACCGGCCACATGTTTTTTTGTTAATGTTTTGAGTAGCTTCTGTTGAGAAGTAGGGTGGGACTGCCAGTTTGGTAAATACTATTTTCTCCTGTTTATTTAGTTAGGGAGGTAAGGTTTTGTCATTTGTTTCAAGTTATTAGGTTAGTTATTTACTTTTCAGGTAGGGTTGTTTTGTTTGTTATTTTGGCATTAATCCCTTAACATCCTTTAATTCTTGTAAATAAAATTTCCAAATTCTTTATTCATTCAACCGTTTGTCCTTGTGGATCCTTGGGAGCTGGGAAAGATGGGGGCTCTTCATGTTGTGTCTCAGACACCCCTAGACTGGGCATAACAATAAATTAATCATAAAAGATTAGTTGATTCCACTAGTTTCCTTAATGATTTATTAGTGTTTTGTTTCTTTTGTTTTTTTGTTTTTTTTTCAGAGAAGGCTTTTCTGAAATTAATAAATTTTGGGTCAAAGTGATTCTCAAAAGGTAAAGTCCATTATGTTCATTAACATTTCATTGTTACTGTTGTAAAAATATGGAGGATGATGATCCATGTTTGTGTTGTTTCTTGTCTTGTCTCTGTGATTGTTTGTATGCTTGTCTGGGTGTAGCATTTGTGTTATGAAGCATTCTTTTTGAGGGCAACATTAATGTATAAACTCTACAAACTGAAAATAAAATGATTGAGAGGAAGTAGGTTACATTGAGCTCTCGAACAATTTCTTTGTTAGTAGGCCTCGATCCAAAATAAATCCATTCAAAACCACATTTGTGAGGCTCAATTTTAAATTAAATGCAAAAGATTTGCATTAACTAATATATTTCATTGGGCTACTACACAGCATTTTAACATCCTGCTTGTGAAGGTCACTCAAAAGAAACTGTTTACATATTTTATCTTCCAAATTCAATGTCATAACCATGTTCTGTCTGGTTCATATTCACACAACACAGACCGCAGAACACTGAACCTTGATCTTGATGAGATAAAAGATGGACTTGGAGAGTTGAGGGCCAGATGACGGTGTGATACTCTGAATAGCACCACAGTAATTGCTCCTCTCTTCATTACTTAAATCATTAAGAAAACACACGTTGTACATTGCGGCTATGATGGGGATGTGCTAATCATGATCGCTTAAACCCCATAATGTCGGGCACACTGACAGAGGTTTTACAAATTAAAAGATAGCTGAATGTGCAGTGTGACATGATAAACATGCAGTAAAGGGACCATCTGCCCATATGGTGGGCAATTACATTACAGCTTCGGCTCTATAATGGTGATTGAGTGAGAGAGAGAGTGATAGATACACCGTTCGTGACAGGTAAATGTGGTAAATGTGTTTTTACAGTATGATCCAATGTAGTCAGAGCTTTCCTCTCCCATACAAAAAGTGAGAGTTATTTTTCTTGACAAACTACAGATTCATAATACATTGTTGTCCTCCTTTGGAATGCTTCACACTGATTCCTGACACTGATTCTGTCTGCTGCTTCGCACTGAGAGTTTAATGTTTTCTGTGCAAAAGTATGGAAAGGGCCTGTTGTGTACCCTTGGAAGACATGCCGATTTTAGTGAATGAGACTCATTAGAATGAAAGTGTCATGTGGCAAATCGTGACAATTGTTTTGCACAGGGAACAGTTGCCCCTGTCCTGGCAGCGACACATAGGACGGCCATCTGCAGCCCACATGTCAGAGAGCAGCGGCCAACATGGTGGCAGATAATTGGTGAGGGAGGAGGGCTGGAGCAGGAGCCTGGGTCTAAACCTGCTGAAATCAATTTGCAAGAGCTGGACAAACAAAACAGTCATAAACACATTTGTGTGCATGTGCACACACCCATAAACTGGCTCAACACATAAGCCCCTTTTGCCCTCAGACTTGACAAGTCGCCTCTTGGCTGGTGTGTTAATTGTATCAGGTTATTATTATTATTATTTGGTAACACTTCAGATTACAGGCTGCAACAGAGTTACGGTGCTACCAATATCTCTATGTTGGAAGCTGACACATGCACAGATAGACCTCAAGGGTGTCTTGAGTCCCTGTCCTTTTGCCCTCAGACTCTACAAGTGCCCTCATAGCTGTTAATTGTATCAGGCTATTATTATTACGTTGTATTTTTCAATTAATGAAGTGAAGTAACACGTCAGTATCAACAAAAAATAGACAAATTGTCAAAACAAGGCTACTCCGCCACTCCTTGCAGTTATTGTTTGTCATTAAATGGGCTTCGGGGTGTTTCTGCTGGTTTGGAATTATTGTGGCCTAAACTGAACTTGCTCGTGTTGGGTGGAGTGGGTCAGCAGGGTGTTTGGGGAATGTGATGAGCCCCGTGTTATTTTTCTTTCTTGAATGTTATGTTTGCATGTATCACATATATACTGTATTCTCCAGATAGGAGAAATGTCAAATAAATCCCATCGGAGATATCAAAAATAATATTTGAAATCTGGGCCTGTTCTGTGTTAGATTAAAACTGACTCATGAACGACACTGCACCCCCGCACTCTCCCCAGCTATCAGTCATGTACCTTTATAGTTGCTGCTCACTTCAGTTCCAACAACCATCCTGCTGCAGACTGAGTTGATTTTTGAATGAGCTGATAGGTCATTGTCCTCTGGCTCAAACATGTCAAGTGGTGTTTGACGATTGAGACAGCGGAGCAGACGTGTCCTCAGCGTTTCAGAGCAGAGAGCAGAAAGAACCGCTCATTTAAGTAATTTCATATACTTGGTGATTTTTGTGTGGTTAATAACACAAACTCAGAACACATATTTATTATTGCTTTACACAGTCTTTAAGGACTTACAGCTGAGTCACTGTGTGGAAATCTGTGGGTAGGGTAAGTGCTCCCTTTTTCTGCTTGAGCCCCTGCCCCCCAAAATGTCTGTGCACGTCCCTGCCCATAAATACAGAGAATGTGAGGACATTACCACTTACATATCCTCCATGTATTCTGCAGTATACGTGAGAACCCTTCAGATAGATTCACTGACTGTGAAGGTCTCTGAGTTATTCATGGCCTGAGGGGGGCCATCATTCTTACACATTTCACTGCACCATTTGCTTCCATTTAACATCACTCATGTGAGGTAATGACAAAAGTCAATATGTAAAAAGAAACGAGGAAGCACTATTGTAGCAGGACTGTTGACTCAACACAACTGCTGTGTACAATGCTTCTGCATTTATGTCAGCATTTGCATCAAGTGTTTATTGTTTGAGTCAGACTAACAGCCCATAAACATTAATGATTGATTACCCATGCCATGTTGAAATGAACTCGTGTCTTGCTCAAGCTGATTTTCCTGGATGCAAGTGGTCACTTTGTTGGTTGAAACACAGCACATTTCTTTTTGAGGAAATATTCTCCAACACTGCATTGTGAAATGACAACATTGTCTCAAAATATCCTGAAACAAACACCCCCACACGCACATGACACAGTCATACCCACCAAAAGCTATCACACACTGAATGACAGACAATCTGTCAAAACTTGCGTACGTCTCATTTGTCTGGGAATTAAAACAGGAAGACAGCTGAGGAATCTCAGACAGCAATCTATTCCTCAGACAATATGCTTCCACCACTTGTATGAGCCAAATGATTATTTACAGCCTGCTGTCAGCGCAGAACGTATGAATAAATTCATGGGAGTGCTTTGGACTGCGTGAGGCGCAAGAATCAACTTGCACGTCTTGCATGAATTTGAGCTATTGATTCACAGATGAGAATCAAGTTCTGTATTCTCATCTGCCACTGATCCAATTACAAGTGAAAACACAACTTGTATTATTCAGTATTTTTTTGTCGTCCTTTCATTTTAGCAATTCTTTTTATGTCTTGTCTAAACTGCTAATCATGTTTTTCTTTAAAAAATACATATATATGTCAACCTAGAACTGATTACACTACTTTACACTTCCCTTGATCATTTTCACCAACTGTTAGCATTGATTAATGTTATCTGTTTGGCAGCTCTGTGAGCCTGATGTTGAATAGAGAGGCTACAGTGCATTTCTAGGAGGCTTCATATCCAAGTTGTCAAAACTGGCTTCCAGCGACCGACCACAGCCAAACCGTGATCTCAGACAACAAGCTCTCACCATCCAACTGCTCAGGGCTATTGTTTCCTCAAAAGACAAACAGAGGATCATATTGCCCATTAGGACAGTAAGTATGACTCTGATCATTGACTGTAGGAATTCATTCAAAAATTAAAATTCTATTTATTCTCCATCTTTAATCTGTCTCTAATGATCTGGTACCTTCGCTTGACTGTGGTAAATGTGCCCTACTAATTATACTTGACCTCAGCTCCACTTTTGGTGCAGGTCTCCAACTGATTCTATTCTGTAGCACACTACAGTGGTTTGCCTTCTACCGAGGCCAATTCCTGACTAAGAATTTTAATTCAGTCGAATTAGATTTGGCTGTACAATTATAAAATTAACACACTGCATAAGAATCTCTCCCAGGCTGCACCTACTGTCCGGCTTCACCCTCCATGCATGTTCAGTGCTGCTTCACGCCATGAATTAAGGATTTATTTTGGCCAAACCAGATTTGCCGATTGTTGGAGCAGTGTTTCTGTTGAATTTGACTAAAGCTGATGATGATGCTTTACAAAGGGAGTACACGGGTGTTTCTGGTTAATTAAAACGTTACTTACTCTTGAAAAGAAGGTCTCTTCCTTTCCTTAATGTCAGACACTGAGAGTAAAGTTGCTGATTGCTCCTCCCCACTGTCATCAGTTAGTTTTGTGGTTTGTGGTGATTTTGAGACCAACCACTGGTTTCAGACTCTCTTATCAGTTAACCACCAATGCATGCTGTGACAAGAATTTAAAAAAAAAAGTGTGATAGCCAATAAACCATCATTATGATTTCCCTTATTTATAATTTTCATTGAAATGTTATCCCTGAAAAATGACTGCTCGACCGGAGGAATCTCAGTTAAAAGAGGGGTCTCCAACTGATGATTTGAATGTCCAACAATCCGGAGACAGCCCTGCTCCCATCTAGTTCTTTTTCTGCCAAAACTGTTAACCTCATCTCTGTGTCTGCTCCCATCACCTGTGGAGTTACCTATTCCAAAAATACAATATCTCTAACCATTGCTACCCAGATGAAAGACAACTATACCTCCAGTTAGAACCTAGTGGTTATAGTAATAACACAGGTAGGTCCCTCCTTGACTGTCTCCAGGATGTGAAATATGGGATGGCAAAAAACTGTCTTCAATTAAATGACAGTAAGACTGAAGTGGTCTCATGTGGTCCCCTCAGCTCCACATGACCTCTGGTGCCTAACCTTCATGTACCTGCCAGAAATCTAACGTCATCTTCCATCCAGCTTTAAAACTTCACAAACAATCTAACATTGTTTTGAAAGGTTGTTTTTTCCAGCTAAAAAATATTGCCACACTCAAACCGGAAGATTGTCACAAATGCCTTAGTTTCCTCTCGGCTGGATTACTGCAGTGCTCTTTATTTGGGAATTAGCCAGTCACCCTTGTCTTGCTTGCAGCTGGTGCAGAATGCTGCTGCTAGATTACTAACTGGAAGCAAGACGGCATCACACCCATACTGACAGCTCTGCATTAGCTGCTAGTCAAGTATAAGACTGAGTTTGAGGTTCTTTTCTTTGTTTTTATAGCTCTACACAGCCTGGTGCCCCAGTACATATCTGAGCTCCTCTGCCCCCTTTCCAACCCCAGATCTCTCAGAACCTCTGACCAGCTGCTCTTGGCTGTCCCTCGATTGATGATTAGGGCTTGGGGCAATTGGGCATTCTCAGCAGTGAACCCCAAAGCTTTGGAACCATTTTACCATTTTCAATTGAGCATTCCCCTTCTGTGGACCCACATGTTTTCTTTTGAGTGTCCTTAAGGTTTTATGTTTCACTTTTTACTCTTCTGTGTTATAAATCTTCCATCTGTTCCTGTTCTGTTGGTATTTTTATGTTATCTCCACTGCTATTTTGCTGGTACCATGTAATATTTAAGTTTTGGTATTTTAATGTACAGCAAATTGGTCGTCTGTGCTTGTTTTTCTTAAATGTGTGTTTTACAAATAAACTTGAATTGATTTTAAGATCTGGAATGCATACAAGCTAAAAGGATTCAAGGACATTTATTAACATTATACAACACAGGGTTGTACAATGAAACTAGAGTTGTCATTCCTTCATAATACACACAAAATACAACATATACACAGATGATTACATTCACAGTGGAACAGGGTGAAAAAATAAAACAACGTAAATACATTTATTCATACATGTACACACCCAGAAAATAATTTTGTGGTGCATTTTTTAAAATTTGCATCAGGCTGCATGTAAACAGCAGATAGTGATGGTGATGATAATATGATTGACATCTTGAGAAACATTGTCCATCAACTTTGACTGTGTTTGAATACGAAGCATCATCTGAACAAAAACACAGAGTCCTTCTCCCCTCATCCTGCGATTCACCCCTCAGGTGCAACAGCCCAATGCTGTAGAGCAGGTCTCTGTGCGTGGGCACAACAATCTTGTGGTTTTCTGTGGACAGACTGAGTCCCATTTCATTTTCCTGACTCAACATTATCCAGGAGTTCTAAAGTATGTTCTAAAGGTGCTAACTGCATTTGTTGATCATATCAGGGTCCGCTGCTCTTTAATGCAAACCCTATGCTTCATTTTCCAAACCCTATGATTGTTTTTCTGTCATAAGTAATGCGTGTTTCAGCAATAAAGCCAAAAAATTACGGATTAAAGGAGAAAAGAAGTGAAGTTTGAAAGCGCTAAATAGACAGTTAACCTAAAAACATTTCTCAGAATGCAATCTGTCGATGCAGCTAGTTTTCCTTTGTTTTTCTGCAGTGAAGTGGTTCACATTTTCATCTGTTTGAAGGTAGACAAACAGCAGTATTTAATCGAAAAGGGAAAAACTGTTAACAAGGGGATTAACATGTGTGACGGTGTCACTAAATTCGGAGAGACACATTGCTGACGTCAGATGTAATCTCTGTCTATGTTGATCACCACAGACCAGATGAGAGTGCACTGCACTGGGGTGACACGGCAAATTTAAACAAATAGTCAGAATAATCTGAATGAATAGAAAAAGCTTGAGGTGAACTAATGATAACCATAAATGTGTTTTTATGTTATGCTTTCCATCAAGGTCATTCAAAGATGTTTTGCTCTAATAGCTCTTTGTATGGAAACTTTTGCTGTGCTTTTGCATTATGTTCTGTTTATGCTGCAGCAGCTATGTGCATATTTGAAAGTCAGCCAAAAATCTTGTTGTGTGATGTTTGCTTTATCACAGCCAGCAGCCATTAGATAGAATACGTTTGAAGCACACAGAGAAAGAAACTTATTTTTCACATAGTGGATTACAATCAACTGTGACTTCTGGATGCATTAATCAAATACTGTTAGCACATCAGGGGATTTATTCAAGGGCAACTATTAAGTCTGCATTTATCAGCTGTTACAGCATCTCTGACTGTTCAGGTACATTTATTATATAATACAAGTCCAGGACCTGTATCCACACAGCCGTTAAAGAGACGTTCTGCATTTATTGTTTCTTCCAAGCATTATTACCTCTGCCAAAGAGGTTATGTTTTTGGTTTGGTTTGTTTGTGTGTTTGTCAGAAGGATTAAGGAAAAACTATTGGCACGAAACTTGGTGGAAAGGTGTTCCAAGGGCCAAGGAAGAACCCATTAAATTCTGGAGTGCATCCGAATGTTCAAGTTATTTTTTCATTTTCTGTTTTTGAGTTTACGTTTTATGGCCTTTTGCCTTAATTGGATAGGACAGGCGAAGACAGACAGGAAAGGAAAGGTGGTAGAGAGAAAAGGGATGACATGCAGCAGAGAGACACATGCTGGAATTGAACCCAGGCTGCAGTAAAAGAGACTCCGCTTATGTGCTGCACCTATTTTTCACTTTTGTTGTCTATGACACAATAAACTGAATTCAAACTTGTCGTAATTAAAGTCAATGGTGTGCCACAGCTAGACATACAACAAAACATAACAGCCACCTCAAACATCACTAAGGAAATATTTACAGCACCAAACTGTAAATATGTGGTCTGGACTCTGCCATCCACTGAAGTTAGAGCGATTTTGAAAACCATTTCATGATAATAATTGTTATATTTATCATTCTTGGTGTGGATGCTTGATGATTTACTGATCAAAGTCGATATAACCAAATTAAGACTATTTAAAGGTTATTGTGGACTAGCATAATGCAAATAATCGCTCATTGTTTCTTATATTAGCTTTAACAGTCATACAATTCGACTTAGTTGTTGATTAAACATTGATGCAGATTATCTTCATTTCAGCCAGCAGTGTTTTGTCCTATAACATGTATACATACTGTATTTTCTCAATTGCATGTGCTGTATGCAACAAAGTGATTTGTGTGATCAGTGATCCTGTATAATGGGTGTAGCAGATTGTGTTCATGTGTGTTAACACAGCTTCATTCTGTTGTTTTAACCTTTGATAGTTGAATGTAGTTGTAACTTCACATAATGTTTTCTGCTTTCTACACTGTAAGACAGAGCCTGCGATTATTTCAACTATATTTTGATTTAATTTCAAATAGTTTTAGAAATATATGTGCTTGCAGATTAGCATATCATAGAAAACTGGACTATTGGTCAGACTCTAGTTTACACAGGATTTTGAGCTTTTTACCTTTCTACATTTTGGCCTCTTGTGGCTTCACACTATAACTTGAAAGTTACACAACAACAATATGACAAAGATCTTTATTGAAACAGAAATATGCCACAATTGCATGCCTATACCCTATGGTATGGGGTTATATATATTTTTTCTATTAAGGCAGGCTAGCTTCTCCTGTTAGTTTATTAAAGCTCAACTGGGACTACTTGAATTTGTGTAATCTGCAGTTTGGAAAATGGTTTGAATGTGGGACATCTAAATGATAATGAATATTAATATTATGAAGATTAAGGATGTGTGGCGCAGGATGTGATATTCATGTGATACTCAGCAGTGGATTGTTTAAATGAAACGTGTTGTTTTAATCATCTTTAGGATGCTCTATTTCAGTCCATGACACATCACACAGTGTGAAAGACAATAAAAAATACATGCATTTCTCAACAGCTACCATGACCATAAATTGCTATTACTGTATATACATTCAGACCCATTAATCACCATAATACATTGTAGTGAGGCAATTAATAGTGCAGGCTAAATTTTAACAATCATCCCATTTCAGAAACTTTCAGTTTCAGTTTTAAAATGAACCCCATTTTTACATACAGGAAGCAGTGAAGTAGCACTAGCCCAGTGCAGAACATCCTGCCCGTCCATAGTATCATAGTCGAGAGTTACAATGAGAAAGGTTCCGCACTGATAATGCAAAGGTCAACATACATCTAATGATTTTATGTAGAATAAGCATTCTGTACAAAAATGCACGGGAACTGCTAATGGCAGTGTCAAGAGGAGTATATAAACAAACACACTTAACCTTTTCACCAACCCTTGCCTCAGTAACCCCCTGAGCAATGTGATGCTGATTATCCATTTAGACATACGTGGTAGTTCTGGACATCTGGGTTTAAATGGAATGGTTTGACCTTCCTGACCGAAGGTCTAACAGGAGAGTTCATAACCCTGAATTCAGCCTCTTGGCATGGGTTTCCCTGCTACCCTGTACTTTATTTAATGATCATTTTAAGGCGTGCGTGGAAGTAGCTGCTGACTACATTACTGACCCTGAGCCTGAGATCCTACGATGGGTCCTTGTAAGTGGTTCTGAAGGCAGCGAACAACAATCTTTATCTCTTTTACGATCTCTTTTAAAAGTGCGTCATCATTACAATGTTATTTATGATTCTTGACAAGTTAGCATGACATGCTTGGTACCAATGATGCCCTAGGTCTTCCATTTTCATATGATTCCAATATCCTCACTGTTCCTTTAAAACTGAGCCTGATGCGCTCTGCTACAGCCTTGTCCGACACTACTGTCAGACAAGGGTGTCTCTGTGGACTTTATTGATGCAGTAGGTAGAGCTGTGAAAGGTTACTTTGGTGCCTCCTCTGGGACTTGGTGCCCTAATCACACCATGTGTTTGTCCATGTGCGTAGCAGCAGCCATGTCTTTGGTTTGTTGCATTGGTTCAGCCTTAAGACCACAACACATGAACAGCAGCAAGGAAAAATTGCACCAAATAAAAAAATATGCCACAGCAAAAAAGATTTAATCAACTTCTGGTGGTCCTTTTACTTCATAAAAAGAAGATAAAACAATATGTGTGGGCACAGCCAGTATTGAGAGGAAGAGAAGAACTTGGCGAGGTTCACTGCTTGTTCAGGAGCTTAAACCGAATCTCAGCTGCTTCACAATGTTAGCACTGCTGCAAGAACTGATGCCAAGCTTGAAGAAGCAGAGGAGTCATTTCAGACAACTGACTGGAGCAGCTAGCCGTAGGTATGATGTATACAGTGAGCTGTAAACAGTTCCAACTGTGCACACTATTGTTTGTCAGGAGAGAGGTTGCTCAGTTGGATGTTTGAAGAGGTTTTCCACTGACTTTTGAAGCTTGATATACACACCATCATTATCCTCTAGTTCATTTGCTATTCCTCTCCACTATCGTTTAAATGGCTGTTTCTGTAGTTCTTGTCCCTTTAATCCGCCGTGAAACAAGCAGTCAACTCAATGTTGAATGTTTGAACGTTACGTCATCAGCAACATGCAGTTTGATTGGTCACAGTGTAGCTCAGTAAATTTCCGTCACTGATGTGAAAGCTTGAGTTGGCTGCACGCAGGTTCGACAAATATTATTGATGTGCAAGTTAATCATTTGAGAAAAACGTGTGTCTGGTGCGCAAAGGCCCTCATATTTGTAGTTATTTATAATTATTCCTGTGGTCAAAAGCTTTGAGCTAAGTGATGAAATATGTAGAAAGTCATAAAGGTAAGGTGCCAAAACAAACTTATACAAACATTTTCTAACTTACTGATAAATGAGGCCAAATGAGAGATACAGCAACCTACAGAACTGTGAACCTTAACCTCCCTGCAACTTATCTGTGTTGTTCTCACCCTGTCTAAAACCATCAATTATTTACTTAGATCAAAAATATAATCTCATGGTGTCATAACTGTGCACTCTTCCTCTGCAAATATTTAAATTGCACCATCTTTATTGAACTGGCTCAGTGGTTACTCCACACTTTCTTGTTATAGAAGCAGCAGCAGTGTCAGACTTCACACTGTGACAGACCGGCTGCTTCCAGTAGTGCCCCCAGCTCTGGGCTCCGTGACAGTTCAGTTGAAAGATGGGTATAGTTAAAGAGGGACAGAAAGGGGACGCCTCCTCTGTCTCTCCCAGCATCAGTTCTGTACTAATACAGACAGGCATCCTGCTCTTGTGCAGAATGGATACCACACACCACTACCAACTCATCCTCTTGCTTTGACTAATGACCCACCCCTGGCTCTGTCCGTTCAGATGGCTGCTGCAAGTGTGTGTTGAAAGGAAGAGAGAGGGTGGTTCAGTGGGGGTTGTGCGCGTGTGTATGCACGTCTCTATGTGTGTTCATGCTTGTGTGGTAAAATACGGAAACTGAAATTACAAGGACAGATGACGAGAACTATAAATGGTTGTGTGCCTTATCAAAAACGTTTAGTCTTTGTTTTCTTTCTGTGTTGACATGTCCCATATGTTAGAGGCATGACCAGCAGCAGAATGGATTCAGTGCTTGTCTTATGTGGCATCTTCAGGAGATATACTGGCTACAGTGGCTTACAAGGGAGACTGATAAATTGGCTGTCATAATTTGTCATACCTCTCATCGTTCAGCAGAGTCATAGTTTTCTCAACTGAGATAGAGAAATACTACATGCAAAATAACGCCATTTTAAGAGGTCCTACAACAAAATCATGTAATCTTAATGATATGAGTTGAATAATGCAATAACATTCTTAATCTTTAATGCTTGGCCTAGAGCTTTAAATTAGCCTATTTTTTTAAAAAAAAAAGAGTATTTAAAAAGTATACATTATTGATACAGTACCTGAAAACAGCAAGATCCATGCTTGTCATTTACAACACGTTCTCATTACCAACCCATCAAATATGGCAGTTTGCCGTTGTAGGCACCCCTGTATAAGGAATGTGTGTAGGACTACTGATGGAAATTAGCATCTTGCTAAATCTGGCGCAACCATGTTTTCATTTCTTGAAAATCATCAATGTCATTGCATAGCGTCCTTTAAAAATCATATAAACTAAACTAAACTAAATGTCCAGCGAGACTTTCAAAATAAAGGTACAAAACTACATGGTTAGGTCTAGGAAAAGAACATTGTTTGGGATAAAATCTGCATATTACTTAAAGTTCCCATGAAGTCAAAACTGATGTTAAAGTGTTTTTATCATATATGTCACCTATATGCTAGCGTCTGGCCCAACAAGATATTCTCTGGAATTTTTAATATTTCATAGTTTGTCTTTTATTGCAAAACAATTTAAAACTATTGATGAGTCATCCTGCACGTGGGGGTGATACTAAATCTTTGTCCAATGAAATACTTTCTCGCTTATGACGCAGTGGAATATAGAAGACAAATACATCTGTTCACTGGAGCGAGCAGAGTTGTTTGCCTCTAAACGCCCTCTAAAATGAAACATGGAGGAATCCTGGGAAAAAATTACTGAAAGCTAAACGTCCACAAGAGGAGGAGCTTCATTAGGTATAAAAGAAGGCCCTGAGAGTTTCTATTTGAGGGGTATAGTTGCAGTTAATCTTTTTCTCACTGAATTCTGGTGTACTCTACAAAAACCTTTGTTCAAATCTTTGCAAATGTCCACTGGTTACATCTGGCAGTTGTGGTGGCATTGCAGTAGGTGCTTCACCATCTGTTGCCTGGTGGAGGTCTGCACTCTACCGAGAGCACTCTTCTAGTTTAATCTGCACTCCATGTGATTTTTCATATCATTCACAGTTATTCACACAAGTTGTATGAATCTTACATTTACATTATTCAGATTTTTTACAACTCAATTATACTGAATTATATTTCAACTCAATTATAAAAAATTATAGGCAATTATATAAAAATACATTATATAAAATACAAAGTCATACGATTGGCATATGATTGGTTTATTATAAGTACAACTACAGTATAATGCGTTGTCTGAACAATACCTTAATTTGACCCAGTTTAGCCCCAATTAAGTGTTCCTTCTGCATCCTGCTGAGCTCTAAATCTCAGGTTGTGATGGTTCTCACAGGCTTTCTCAAAACTCAGAACTTAGCCAATTATTACGGCAGCTTTGGACTTTGATGGGTTACAAGAAAACTTATTTATGTCCAAAAAGCATCAGCCAGGTTTTTGTTAATGAGCCCCAGTGCAATAAGTATGGTACAGCACTTTCACTACCCACTTTCACATAACATGGTTAAAGCCAAGTGAAGCAGTGTGTAGGAGTGAGTTCCTGTGAAATTGACTTTGTTATTAGTCCAACTGTGGGTAAATAAAAACTGGAATTAAGCAACATTTGAAAATGTTCCCCCGAGGATAGGACTGTCAGACTTAAACAAGCTTATGTTTGACACTTGGATGGTGCATCGTTTGACACATTTCATAGAGAACATTTAGACAAGCCCTTAACCTTAGTTTCACTGCTGCTTCGCCTGCAGCCAGGATGACTTTGCATGGGGAATTATTTTGAATGAATTACAAATAAGGCAATTTGCAAAACTCACCACACGAGATGACAAAGCCAGGACCTTTTAGACCACTTTGTTAATTAAAAACAGTGGATTATGTTTAAAAAATCTGATTAATTGCAAATTCGACACTATTTCAAAAAGAAATATACATTTAAATCAGAAAAATACTTGGATTATTCAGTTGAGGAGAGGTTTAGAATTTGCCCATTGGCAGTGTTTGATGAATTTAGCTAAATGCCAAAGTATTCTTCATTATCAACTTGATTTCCCAAAATTTATAAATCTATCGCATAAATAGTGGGAAAAGATGGATTACGCTCTCATATATTGTATCTAGATAGTAAGAAAGACTTAGACGAGTAATGATGTGTATTACTGGGAATTCTGCTGAAAATGTTAACTATAGAAGACATTAAAGGGATAGTTCGGAATTGAAGTTGGGTTGTATGAGGTACTTATCGATACCTACAGTAGATGGCTGTTGATACACCACTAGTTTGATGGGGCAGAAGAGATTACCAGTGTCAGAAGCTAAGCAATATACTGCTGTGGATTGGATGAGTGACAAAATGTGTTTTAGCTCAAATGTTTTATGATCAAAAAGCAGGGATATTAAAGCACACATTTGCTCCCCCAAGTCTAACAGTGGGGGTGCAGCTGCTCCGCTTGCTTCACTGCTCAGGCGCCTATGACTACACGGACTATTGAAGTACCTCATATGACCCCACTTCATATAATCCAAACTATCACTTCATATGCTTTCAACTACCTTTTAATCTCATTCTGACACATATTGTACTCTCAAAGGAGCACAAAGAAGGAAAGGATTTCTCTGACTGTTTCTCTTTCCATCGGTTGATGTGCCAGTTGGATGTTATTCTTTTGCCTGCAGACAACATGGATATGGGAGAGAAAAAACAAGTCAGGGACATGCAGACAGTGAGCAAGAAATGGAAAGAAATGGGGGATTTGTGACTGAAACAGTGTACAAATTTAAGATGAAGCTCAGCTCCAAACACCACTGCTGTTGGTATTCCCCTTTCACACCTTGACATATAGTATTCCACAGATGCTGCCCTGATTTCAAGTCCCTTTTCCCAATTTATCGACCCCCCCCCCTCACAGAGTAAATGTACTGTCTCTCCGTACCCCCTGTGTCTGATAACTTGGTAAGTGGTCTTGAAATTAATTTGAGCACTGCAGCTTTCATCCCTCGTGCTCCTCTCTGCTCTCCTCTCTGTTTCTCCTGCTGCTTTAGAGGGTTAAATGGTTTGAGAGATTGCTGGCAGCGGCAGTAAAGCATGCTGACAATGGGAGACATGAGGGCTCACATGATAGGTGGGGGCAGGCGATGGCTCTGCAAATGTTGCTGTGGTGCAGCCGTTTGACAAAGCAGCTCAGATATGGGTCTAAATGCCCGACCTGATCAAATCCCAGAGAAATAACCTGACATAGATGACAGAGGACAAAGCAGCCTCTTTATGAAACTGGTTCAACTATTAGAAACAAAGCCAGCAGTATATTGCATGCATGATATGTTCCAACTCATGCAAAATGCATGATGGATTATACTATAATTTTAGGTGGGATATACAGTGCATCAATACATATGATCTCATATTTCAGAGGTAGTAATGGTGCTATCGTTTTTTGGAACATCATCTTTGGACACAAATCTAAATGTTGGAATTACAATAAATATTTCCATAGCATCTTGATATATTATGATAAAAAATACCTGTAGATCTATATAGATGGATCAATATATGTATTTATATCAAAGGGGTGTCATTACACTGTTATAACCATGTCAGTGTAATGACACTGAAATGACACTGAGTCATGAACAGACTTCTCAAACCATGTTGACTTGGCATTGCAACTGACATAAATGACCAAGTGACACTTCATGTACATGACAGGTGTCATTACATGATTATGACAGTGTAATGACAGTCTTATGCACGTCCCTTCAAATAAAGTGTTATCAAACAAACACTCATCTATGTCAAAAGGTATGAAAAAATCCACACCATGCATCTTGCCCCAGAACAAAATATTTTAGCAGGAAAATTCTTTTTCTTTTTCCTTTTCTTTGGTCTTTTTCTCTCAGAATGAAAGGGGACAATGCACCGATGAAGCCTTTTGGAAATTTTTTCCCTTAATTGGATGTTTCACATTGTTTGGACTGAGCTTGCACTGATGTGTAATGCAAGGAAACTGGCACAACCCTCTTTAAAGCTCACATTTGATACACAGCCTTGGTCAACATTGCAAATTTCACTTGGAATCTCAACGTACCCCACTGGGCATTGAGTGCGTAGCTACTGCAGATACGAGTCCATATAATACATGCATTTAAAACAGAGAAAGCATAAAATACGCCAGGAAGGAAGCGGACTGGAGCTGTTGTGTTGATTATAAAATCCCAAACAAATGTTGCTGGCGATCAGAATTCTCATTTGTTTAATTTCATGCTGTAGTACATTTGTGACAGTGCATAAAAAGTTAGTTACTGTGGTTTAGTTTTTCATACGAGCTGCAGTGCGAAGGAATAAATTAAGATGTAGTGGGACAAGCTAAACTACTTGGAAACGAAATATTCCTTTAGAGCACTAATGGATGTTTCAAGCACTGCTTCCACCATAGCAGAACAAATGTATTAAGTCAAGTGCTTCTCTACATGAAAACTTGGGATCAAATCTCTGCTGATCATAATATGCTTCTTATACAGTTTTATTGTTTAACAGATATTTGTGTACTTAAAAGAATACAAGTGACAAAGATTTAAAAGACTAGTCCCACAAGCGCTTATTTGTTTTCTTACATTGAGTAGATGTCAGGACCAGTCTGTCTCTACTATAAATATGAGGCTTAGATGGTGATTAGCTGAGTTGTGTGTTCTTTTACGGATATGTTCTATGCACTTTTTGTCATGTCCTTTCCAAAATCATCATGCCCCTTGCATGGGATGTTTTTAAGGGGTGGGTGGTTTTGAGGGGTGGGGTCAGAGAATCACTGGGGGTTCAGGGCAGGCTAGGGGAGAAAGCAATGAAGAGAGCTGGGGCACAGGTTACAAAAATGTCAGAAGGCAGGAAAAAGATTGTAGCATAATCATGTCAGAACCCAAAACAAGCAAATTCCCCCCCAAAAATGAGACATTCGAGATCATCCAAGGCATACTCTTTCTATCTATCTATCTGAGCATAAAGGTTACCACGTGTGTGAGAGAGAGAGAGAGAGGGAGAGAGAGAGAGAGAGAGAGAGGGAGAGAGGGAGAGAGAGAGAGAGAGAGAGAGAGAGAGAGAGAGAGAGAGAGTTCTACTTAAAATACAGGAACAAAACATGCAGGGCAAATATAATGTCAATGTTGAGAGATAACATTTGTGCCTCTTGGAAAAAGACTTAAGATAATTTCTCAGAATCACAATTGACAATGTAACTATGACAAGTAGTTTTTGATCAAAAGTAATTTACTGACATGTTTGTAGGAGTTTTTGTTGTATGGATTTAAATGGTGGAAAAAATGTGTTTTTGTACTGTTGCTGTTGTAGTGTTGCTGAAAGAGTTTTTGTCAGGATCAGGTGCCTCGCAAGCCAGTGGTCTTGCTATTGTTTACATGTAAGCCACACACTGTTGTATACATGTCATTTGTGCTGTAAGGATTAAGCTGTTCCCTTAACACTGTAAAAACCTTGTAGTTCATTCGGCGGTAAAGAGGTTAAAAAATGTAAATGGTTAAAAATGTAGTTAATCATTTAATATCATGATTTGGTTAAAAATACAATATAAATGACTCGGTAAAGAAACAATGAAAATAATTTAGTTAAAAAGATAAGTTAAATATCTTACAAGGTGTTGAAAAAGATACATTTTGGTGACTGTGGTCATGAGACTGAGTGTGTTCATACTTTAAAAAATGCACTGTATATTTTGTTTGCATTGTTATGTGATTCAGTACAGATGAGTGAAGGCGAGAGCTGCATGTGGTTGTCTTCCGTCATCCTTTCCTCCAGACTATTCAGCTTTATTTAAGGACATGACCTGAAGCATTCAAGCACTTTTGGTGCTTGAATGCTTCAACAAATAATCAATCTTACCTC